>PVJI01032266.1:0-12359 GCA_004026765.1 Micronycteris hirsuta
AAAAAAAAACAACTATCAAATTAGTGTGGAACCACAAAAGTCCCTGAATAGCTAAAGCAATCCTGAGAACAAAGAACAAAGCCAGGTCATACTCTCTGACTTCAATTTATACTACAAAGCTATAGTAATCAAAACAGTCTGGTATTGGTGGTAAAACAGGTACACAGACCAATGAAACAGAATCTAAAGCCCAGAAATAAACCCACATGTATATAGGCAATTAACTTTGGACGAAAAAGTCAAAATCAGACAATGGAGAAAGAAAAGCCTCTTCAATAAATGGTGTTGAGAAAATAGGAAAACCGCTTTAAAAGAATAAAGCTAGACTGCTAGTTGGCACCATACACAAAAATTAACTCAAAATAGATTAAAGTCTTAAATATAAGAGCTGAAACAACAAATTACACAAAGGAAAACATAGGTACTAAACTTACAGACCTTGGCCTTTGTGAGGATTTTCTGAACTTGAGCCTGATGGCAAGAGAAGTAAAAGCAAAAACAAGTGAATGGGACTTCATCAAACTACAAAGCTGCTCCACAGCGAAAGAAACCAACAACAAAACAAAAAGGCGATGAACCAAATGGAAGAATATATTTGCAAAAAATATCTTTCATAAGGGGCTAATACCCAAAATATATGTACAATTCATATAAGTCAACAGCAATAGCAACAAGAAAACAAACAATCCAATTTAAAAATAGGTAGAGGGCCTGAACAGATACTTTTCCCAAGAAGACATACGAATAGCCAACAGATATGTAAAAAGGTGCTCAACTTCACTAGATATGACAGAAATGCAAATCAAAACCACAGAGAGATACCACATCACAAGTCAGAATGGCTACTATCAATCACACAAGAAATTACAAGTTTTAGAGAGGATGTGCAGAAAAAGGAACCCTCACTGTTTTGAGGAACACAGATGTTCCTATCAGGTAGATGTTCCTATCTACCTGAAATACTTGAGAACATACTCATATATTTTTGAAGATATAGGTTCCCCTCTGCTCACTGCAGCATTATTCAGTGACCAAGACATGAGAACAACCTAGGTGTCCTCCAGTGGATGACTGGATAAAGATGTGGCATGTGTACATGATGGGATACTATTCAGCTGTAAGAAAGGATGAAATACTGCCGTTTGTAACAACATGGGGGGGATTGGGACAGTCACCATGCTAAGTGAAACAAGTCAGATGGAAAAGGACAAGAACCGTATAACTTCACTCATAAGTGTGCTACAAAACATAAAGCAACAAACGAACAAGCAAAACTAACAAACTCATAGACACAGACAATGGAATAACGGTTACTGGAAGGGAGGGGGGCTGGGGGAAGGATGAAGCAGGTAAAGGGGTTGAATATATGGTGGCAGAGAAAGACTAGACTTTAAGTGGTGAGCACACAACGCAATCTACAGGTGATGTATTACAGAATTGTGCGTTTGAAACCTATATAATTTTACTAACCAACGTCACCCCAATACATTTAACTAAGTAAGAATAACTGTAGGCAAGGGTACGAAGAAATTATAACCTTCATGTACTGCTGGAGTAAGTGTAAAATGATTCAGCCACTATGGAAAATGGTATGATGATTACTCAAAAAACTAAACAGAATCACCATAGGATGCACTGCTGAGTGTATCCGAAAGAACTGAAAGCAGGGGCTTGAATACATATTTGAACAGCCTTGTTCATAGCAGCGTTATTCCAGAAGGTGAAAGCAACACAAGTTTAACAACACGTGACTGTCTAGACCAGATGCGTTCTGCACGCACAGAGGAACATTCTTCAGTCCTAAGGAGTGAAGGAAAGAAAGCCTGGCACATGCTGTAACGCCGATGAACTTTGAAGACATTATGCCAAGTGAAATAAGTCTGCCACGAAAGGACAAATATTGTACAAATACTGTACAAAAGGACAAATGCTTAGTGAAACTCCCAAAGACAGAAAATAGCATAGTGGTTGCCAGAGGCAATGAGGAGCAGAGATGGGGAGGTCGGATCCAGGGCAGAGCTTCAGTTTGGAAAGATGAAGAGTTCTGGAGCTGAATGGCAGTGATTGTTCCACATAATGTGACTGTATTTAATGACACAAAACTGTGCCCTTACAATGGTTAAAATAATACATTTCATGTTATGTGTATCTTACCACAATAAAAAGGGGCATAGGGAACTCTTTGAGAGTGAAGAAAAGGTTCTGTACCTTGTGGAGTGGTGGCTACACGGATGAATACAAATGTCCAAGTTTGTCAAAGTGAATGCTTAATATGATGCATTTTAATTTAGGTTAATGTTCTTCCCCCTCCTCCCTTATTCTCTGTCTCTCCTCTCCTCCTCCACTTCCTGATTTCTGGGCCATTTGTTATGCTAATACATTCACTAGATGTGACTGTTTAAAGAGGATAGTCTAAGATTAATTGAACTTTATAATTTCCACTCTGCCTAGAACAGTGGGCAGTCAAAAGCTGCTTGTTTAAATTGTAAACTCAATAACTTATGTTTAAAACAAATAATGCTACTGTTTATTGCGAGCTTGCTACATGTCAGAATTTAATATAAGCTCTTAGAAACGTAATGCCATGTATTCCTCCCCCAAGAACTCAGTGAAGTGGGTATATAGCCCCTACTTTTTAGAATCAGAATATTGAGACAGAGAAATGTAGTCACTTGTCCAACCTCATACTGCCAGTTAATACCAGAGCTAGGATTTGAAGTGAGCTTTTTTGACTGCAAAGTCTGACGCCTGTTAGCCTCTTGATAGAGGTTATATTTTATCTCATATATCACTAAGTACCCATTGTTTAGGCAATCATAAAATAGATCATGTAATCAAGAATATCCTATAACTGTCCCCACTGCCCAGGTCTCTCAGGATACAACCTGCTGAGACATATTCAGGGACATCACAGTAAGAGCTTATCATAGAAGCAGCTGCATTTCTGATGGCCAGGGAAATGGACCAGTAAATCCCTTCATTCAGACACGCCCTCTGCAAAGTTAGGAGTCATCACATTTGCTTTTCCATCCTCAGAAGTTTACAGATGTACTTACAGAATGTGCCATCCTCCTCTATCGTGTGACCCTGATAAAAAGTGGGGAGGCAGGCATAGCTCCCTTGCAACTGCTCAGAATCTCCTGGCTTTAAGAAATTGTAAAAGTCACAAATACTGCATGATAATAAGCAAGAGAAGAGAACAAGTTAAATACCAACTATCTAGGGAAAGATCATTATCTCAGCTTATACCAGAAGGCTAGAATCTCTGGTTGTAATTTCAGAGACTACCCAATCACTTCCAAATGGGGAGACTATCTTCATTAGAAAAAGTGCTTGAGTAGTGTGTGTATGGGGTTGGGGTGACAGAGACAGAGATAAGGGGTGAGCATGCATCTTTTCAGCAACTTGAAGCTTCTCCTACATGTTAGGTGTTGTGTTCCGCAGTGGTGGCTCACACAGGAACAGAGGATATTACTGTAGCTAGCAAAAAACATGAAAGAAATAAAAAGAACAATGGGAAGAGGAAGGGTTGTAGAGATGGCAGAGAAAGCGCAGGACAACACAACGTTGAACACTATCATTTCCTCTTACAGAAGGCACATGATAGTTGACTAAGCATCTCAACATGAGCATGGCCATGCCAATGAAACATCCGACTGATTCAGTCCCCTGTGGAACAGATGCTGGCTCCTCCTTTTATCTATCACGGCAGTTCCAAACAGCAAGCAAAAGATCCTGTGTCGTATGGTATCAACTGCCATGAATCCCAGTCAAGGGGGACGGATATCTGGCATGGCGATTCCTGTATCTGAGAATGACTGAGAATACACCATTGAGCCTCAGAGGAGCAAGAGTGACTTGGGCTAGACCTCGTGTGAGACAGTCTTCAAAAAGGACATTGGGGAGGGCAGGCAAACAGTAAGCACTGGCAAGTCAATGAACCACTAGGCTGGGAGGAGGAGGGTCAAAGGCGGACCAAGTCTATTGGAGAAGGAGGTCTTGGCAGGACGAGGCAGTACTGCCGATGACCCAGGGCTTGCAGTAGGTCCCACAGAGAGTAGAACTCGGTGACAAGAAGGGGAGTTCCAGCTGTGGGACAAGTGGAAACCAAGGGTCAGAAAGGGCCAGATCCTAGTGACGAGTCAGTACCTGAGCCTTCAATTGCTTTTTGCCTGGTCTTAAGGTGGGCAATAGACGCTGTGCATGTGGGTTCCAGTGACCTGGACAGTCTAAGCTGTAACAAGGTAAATGTACTGGAAGGATGCGTGGATAATTCAAAGCGTAGCTTAAACCTAGAGCATCTAGCTTTAGGAAGAAGACATTCACATACCAGAAACTCAGCAGGTAGGGCATGGTCACTGTTGTCTACCCCTCCCTCCTCCCTCCCTCCCTCCCTCCCTTTCTTCCTTCCATTTGACAATTAAGAAATTCCACTTTGGTCTATTTTTTTCTCATATGTACATTCTTTCCCCATCTCTTCAGTTCCTTTGCTTTCCTTCAACTCTTAGCTGATATCTTGGGAAAAATCTCTCTTCTCACATCTTTACATTTTTGTCTTTCATTTCCTATAACTATCTTCCTTCCTTCATTAATATTTGTGATAGTATCCCCAATCACCTGAGAAGAGGAAAATGTATACTTGAATCAAATAAAATGTAAGCGAAGCATCTTAAAATTAAATTTGGCACAACAAAACTACAAACTCCAAAACTTTTGAAAGTACGCAGAAGTATCTTTGAGAAAATGTTTCCATATTATCTTCCTCTAATTATGCCTACTTTTCTTCAGGATTCATGATAAATAGAAAATTATCATATTCATTTTTTTTTCTTTTGCGTAATTACTTCTTCTAAAATGATGCTGTTTTCTATTATTCTTCATGGCTAGCATATAGCATTTTGGGTAATTGTGAGTTAAATTATCTTCTGTGGGCTAGCCAGAAAACTTAACAACCACTTAAAAGAGTCTTTGTTCTTATTATGCAATGGAAATGTAGTTAATTGAGATACCATAAATCCTCAGACTCACTGAAAATATTTAATATTCAAAACTAATTTTGAAACATGCACTTGATTAGCACTTTTATGGGAAGTCAGGTCAAGTCCTTCAGCATCTCTTTGATTTAAGTAAAATGTACCATGTGTAGGAAAGAGGGGGCCAGAAGGGGTCACTCAGTGTCCTCTAGGGGACGAATCAACACAGGCGGGTAGAAGATCTGTTTTCACAGCCTCAGTGGTTTACGTTAAACTATGGCTATAAGGATGCAGAGAGGGGATTACAAAATGACACACATCTTAGGATTGAAAAAAGGACTTCCCCCTTCATTCCACACTTCATAGTGACCACTATGTCCTCGCCGTTCTCTTGGAAATGCTACAGCACCAGTGCTCTCGGCAACAAATTGCTTGCTTGCTTCATGTTGGTTTGCTTGATCCTTCGAGAGGCTACGTGTGCCGTAGGGGTCACGTGACCAGAGAGGACAACCTAAGGACGGGTGCAAAGCTCAGAGCAGTGCTGACTGACTGGAGCACACGGGACCTTCCACGGCTACCACTTTGGGCACCGTGTGCAACATGCATTTTCCCAGCTCCCAGAGACAGAGCAGCCTTGACACCTGAGCAGGCAAGGCGGATTAAACACCAGGAAACAAAGGAGGCTGCCAGAGGTAGGCCAGTAGACAGCTAGGTCCTGAGAATAAAGGGGAGGCTTTGGGATTTTTCTGCTTGCAGCACGTGGAAACTTTCTCTGTTCCCTATATCTGGGAGGGAGTGCTGTAAAACTAAAAAGAAGTAAAAAGGTCTTCCAGGAGCAAATCCAGACTCTGACACAAAATAACGGTGTGATCAAAGGCAAGTGACTCAGGTCTTCTAAACAACAATCTTCTGGGCTGTTATGTGGGGCTCATAATATTCTGAAAATGACATAAAGCAGTAAGTAGTTGGTCTGTCATCTGACAGGGTAAACCATAAATAATTGAGTTTGTTTGCTTTAAAAAGGACCCCTCCCTTGCACATTTTGGTAAAGGGTCTGTGGTAAGACCCTGGAGGGAGAGTGAGACAGGCCCAAACCCTTCCCTTCTCTAAGCTTCTCCGCCAAGGACAAGCCACACCGATCGAGGCAGTTCCAGGGCTGGGCTGCACAGACATCGCAACTTCAATTTTCACTTTTTACAAAAAGATATGCCAGGGCACAAGAAGCTCCAGGAAGGTGTCATTCACTGGGAGGTGGGAGGGGACTGAGAAGGCATCCTTCCCTCTCAACACCCCCTCCATGAAAACTCTGTCTCTTAGTCAACTAAACCCCACATTGGCAAAAGCCGTTTCCTGCGGGGAAAGTAATAACAAATAAACCAATGTGAAATAACGTGATGCTGTCTTGTCTGGATTTTTAAAACATCAAAAGAGTCTAACACTTCGTTCCTAACTGAATAGGCAATGCAATTTCTGCCACCCCTACAGATGTCTTGGACCATAATTCCCCCTCTTATCTCACCACTGTGAACACTGCTTCCTGTTAATAAGTAATTTAAAAAGTCCTGCCTTGGGAAGGTCAGAGAGGACCCATTTGGCACCTCACCCCGGACCCCCGCAGATCTGAACCCCACGCTGGCCAATACTGCTCTCCTCCCCAGCTCCCTCCGAGCCTGCCGAACCGGAGGC
This sequence comes from Micronycteris hirsuta, assembly GCA_004026765.1. Classification (NCBI taxonomy): domain Eukaryota; kingdom Metazoa; phylum Chordata; class Mammalia; order Chiroptera; family Phyllostomidae; genus Micronycteris; species Micronycteris hirsuta. Next base: position 6,660 of record PVJI01032266.1, read on the forward strand.
ACAGGAAGCAGGCCAAGGGCACAGTCCCTTTTTAGACGCTGAATGGAAGGGAAATGAGAATGATAACTAAATTGAACCCAAGGGCCAAATTTAGTTAAAGGCCAAAAAAATGAGCGAAAAGGCTTAGGTAAGAGCTGCTGAGTTTTCCAGAGCAATCAGGAAGCCAGGGAGCCTATATCTTGAATGCTTTACAACTTCATCTCACGTCCCCTGCTATGGCTTGTGGTGCGCAGTGGGAGGAGGATGCACACCTCCCGGGTCAGCGATGTCCGAGAGAGTCAGAGGTCACCAGGCCCGCTGCATCCCCCTGCAGCCCCTGTTCTCACACACCCTAGTCCTCACACACCAGGCACTACGACCAAGCAGCCTGTCTGCCCCTACTGCCTCCTTGCCCTGGGTATCTGAAGTCCAGAGCAAGGCAAACCTCCGCAGAGACAGCTTCACTCCCAAATATACCACTCTACCACTGCCAAGAAGATTCCTCTCAACTCTGCCGCCCTGCTCAGTGTCTGGCCTTCAGGGACAGTGAAGCCTTTTGCACGGTTTCAGATCAGACTGCAACCAGTGGTGGATCCGACTGTCCCCTCTGGCAAATGATTTAAGCAGAATCCAAAAATCCCGCGGGCCTCCAAGGTCTCTTGGAGAGATGTTGTGCTTGTGATTCCCAGCATCATATTTTGAGGAGAATAAAACCCTTCATATGTAAGCACTTCATTGCTGCAGAGGTAATACATTGTAAGAGATGGAGTCCGGTTAAGACGGATTAAAGCATTCAACCAATACTGATTATTTTAATCCCTAGCATCCACCGCGGTGTCTGTACTCAGTACACAAGACGTGGCTCCAAACCGCCAGGAGCCGCCGGCTAACCCTAACCACCCAGAAATGGCAGGTCCACCGCGTGCGTCTGTTAGAACAGAGATCTGCAGCAAGTGTTGGAATTCAGATAAAGCAGGATGCGGTGTGGAGCTGGGACGAGACGCGTACTACATTTCAAAGGCGTGCGTGTGAGGGGCGCAGTTGGAAGGGGCAGGAGGTAGAGCAGATGAAACTGGAAAGCACTGAGAGTACCACAGGGTGTCGCTGAGGAGTCCCATGCAGCACCTGTGACAGCTTGCACATCTCTGCGGCCTCACAGTTAACAGAAAGAAAATGTCATATACTTCATCCGTCTTGATGTCATAGGCTGCGCAGATAATGTTCCTGAGTGTATGCGATTGACCTGAAGCACTCAAAATTATGTAGGGAATGAGAGGAAGGATCAAACCAGGTATTCAGGCCCCTGAGCCCAGTGCTCCTTCTGGAGCGTGCAGGCGGCCCATGGGTGCTGAGGCACACACAGGCACGAGGAGACACTTAAGTGGGGGTAGGGCCATGGGAGGCCAGCCTTGCGCAGATGCCCCAGCAGGAAAGGGCATTAGAGTAGTGGGTCTCAACTCTGGTTTCACGTTCAAAATACTGGAAGAAGAACCTATGCACTCCGATGTTCACAGCAGCACAATTCACAATAGCCAAGTGCTGGAAACAACCTAAGTGCCCATCAGCAAATGAGTGGATCAAGAAACTATGGTACATTTACATAATGGAATTCTACACAGCAGAGAGGAAGAAGGAGCTTATACCCTTTGCAACAGCATGGATGGAACTGGAGAGCATTATGTTAAGTGAAGTAAGCCAGGCAGTGAGGGACAAATACCATATGATCTCACCTTTAACTGGAACATAATCAACAAAAGAAAAAAGCAAGAAAACACAACCAGAGACATTGAAATTAAGAACAATCTAACAATAGCCAGAGGGGAGGGGGGAGGGGACAATGGGGAGAAGCGTTTTCAGGAACCACTATAGAGGACATATGGACAGAACCAAGGGGGAGGGTGGAAGCAGGGGAGAGGGGTAGGGTTGGAGGGGGTGGGGGGAGGAGAGGGGAGAGGATGCAGACAACTGTAATTGAACAACAATAAAGTAATAAAAAAAATACTGGAAGAGGTTTGTTAAATGCCCACACCTCTGCCCCCCTCCAGGGATTTTGATTCCACGGGCTGGAAACCTGGCAGTGAGGTTTTTAAAAAGCAACCCAGCTCATGCCAGGGGGTAGCCAGCCAGGTCAGCACTGCTACCGAGGAGCCCCCACAGGCCTGCCCTGCTTCAGTGTCTTTGTATCTCCATCTTCCCAGACCCGGAGCAAAGCCTCGGCACTTCTCCACATCCTGACTCAGCTACGGCAATGTCCACACTTACATGCAAAATCATGCGCTTGTTTTGAAAGTCCTGTTGGCTACTCTGAATTTTCTAATTTACACGAAGACAAAAGCTCCAGGGGGTGCGTGCGAAAAGCAGAGAAACACCCAGGCAAGCCCCAGAAAGTTTTTCTTGGGAGCTTGATGCACTGGCTCTGACCAGATCCCGCTGCTCAGATTATTCCTCGGCAGTCGCTAACCCTCAAGTGCTTGGTTCCAAAAGGATTAGTTCAGAACTCCCACTGAAAATTCAGGGACATTTTAGAAAAGAGTTATTAAGCCTAATCCCAGATCAGTAAGCATGGATCAGCAAAACTGATTATCCTGCCATATAAAAAATTAAAAAAAAAAAAAAACCTATGTTCATGAGGACTTTTCCCATTTATTGGAACAGTGACAGCAACAGCCCCTACCTCCATCCTACCTTCCCCCTCAAATGATGTGATCCCGGCAAGGAACTAAAGCAAACCGAGAGGAGATCGAGGCCAGCGAAGAAAGCACATCTGGCAGTCAACCGTGCAGCCACAGTGGCTTCCTAGACACGAGCTGACCACACTGAGCGACCCGGGCTCCCTTCCTGCCGTGGGCACCGATTCAGACACAGGACTTCTACAGACGTGTCATCGCTAATCTACTGGAAAGGCACAGAACATTTTTAACCCAATAGCAGATAATTGAAATGAAATCATTCCAGCCAAAAGAGCCCATTTGTAATAATGAATTCAAATCAGATTCATAGAAGCTATAATTCAGACACAGTGAATACCACTATCATTTCCATATCCTCTCTGTTCCAAGAAGGCAAAATAACTCAATATTCCAATAATTACTTTTACTTTTCAAGTAGCCCTTGGAAGTAATGATGGGAAAGATAACATTGCCTCACGCATATAAAATGAGTTTCATCCACATTCCGAACTTCAGTTGCCTTTGCCACACCCTTTCCTCCCACCCTTCAAGGCAACCGAAGACCCGTCATGTGGAAACAGGTTCCTCCAAGGAAGGAAATAATCCATCTCTGAGCCAGGCAATTTCTTACTGGAAAAGTCGAAGGAGGACCCCGCTCTCCCCATTCCTTGGCTTTCCTACTCAGTCTTTGGCCTCCAATGGGCTGCCTTCAAGATCCAGACGCAGGCTTGGAAGCCTGTGATCCACAGCAGCCACATTTGAAAAGACTTCCTGTGGCAGATGGGCACAGGAATCATTCCATTTCTTTCTGTGCATTCTGAAGGTGTGATGCATTTGGAACTACATTTCCAAACACTGACTTCCCAGTGGGACAACCGTAAGGAGAATAAAGAATGACCATACTTAAGAATTACATTTTTTTTTTAAACACGGCATGTTTACTTGGGGTTGAAGCTATGGACCTCCAGATACTGGAAGCATGGACTCTGACAAGTAAGTTTTTCTTTGAGATGGGAACACAGCTGTTCACCAATAAACCATGGAGAAGAAAAGGAGAGAAATACTGAGACCCCCGGAAGTCTGCAGGAGACATTTATGTTGTTTTAAAAAACATTGTGCTAGTAGTGAAATAGAAACGTAAAATATCAGGGAATAATAAAAATTAAGTGACGAAGGCAAAAAAGAAGAAACTAAATTCTTCTTCTTCATTATTTTGACTATTGGCATTAAAATGGAGGCATATGATAAAAATGAAGGAAGAAGATAACAAAAGAGAAGAATCCAAGTGGTAAATAGGGAGTATAAAGAAATTAAAATGTGGACAGTGTACTGAATTTCTCTATTTCAGAGCAAATTATGCAAAATCAACATAAGACATGTGCTTACTTTTTTAAAAAATAAAGCATACAATCAGGTAACGTAAGTTAAACTTGAGTATGTGAAGTCTTTTTCCCCCTTCTAAACAAAGCACAAAAAGCAACTATTCAGCTTTTCCTTTTTTTCACTTCCATTTCCATTACCAAGCCCAGCTGCTAAACATTAGAACTGAAGATCATGAAAACAGGCCAGCAGCTAAAATAAATAGATAGATAGATAGATAGATAGATAGATAGATAGATAAATACTTGGCCCTCTGCTGGCAGAGCAGTCTTACTGCACCTTGGAAAGCAGAAGCTCAAGTTTTTATTTTTGGTTTAACTTTTAGGGGCAGCAAGAGGCCAGAGGATTTGGGGAAGTTCGACACTGAGGTCTTATTCCATGCTGGGCTTCTTTGTCCCCAACAGTAGATGGAAAGATAAAGCGAGATGCGTGGAGGCCTCAACGCCCCTTCACACCTGGTGACATTTCCCGGCATTTCTTTGGTGAACGTGCACCAGTGCTACCCCGAACCTGAGTGCAACTCATGTCTCTGAGCCAGCTCCTGCGCTGCAAATGTGCATCCAGCAAGTCACGTCATGGGAGGGGACGTCAAAACTTCTTCGAGGCAATGAAGTAGGCACATTACGCTCTCCCCTCAGACAGACTGGAGGATAGTACAGGACCGGGGCTGTTTCTCTCCTGCTATCAAGGGAAGGAGTCTCGCTCTGTCTTTTTTTTTTCTCTTTCTCTACCTGAGGCCCTGAGCACCAGCAGCCAAGGTTCTAAGATTTATTCCTTAGCTCAAAAGAAGATTTAGCTGAGAACTACCCCAAGGGACAAGAATCCAACCTTAGCCCTTGGGCATAGGAAAAAATAGCTGGTATCCCAAGAAACCTTTCTTCTCTTTTCCAGGGAGAAGCTTGTCTAGCTGTAAAGAGAGTTTAACAAGGGAGCCAGGGGAGAACAGGAAGGCTATCTCACCCTACTCTGTTCTTTGGAGAAGCCAGGCTTTTTGGCTGCAGAATCTGGGCAGAATGTTTTATTTTCACTATAGCCATCAAAGTCATAGACAGGGCAAACGCATTCACCCTGTGTACATTGTGAGCCAGAGTTAAGCTGGGACGTCTCTGAATCTGTCTCCTAGGACCAGAACTGCCTCATTAAAGGGATAAAAGATGTTATCTGCTGAGCTGGTGGAAAGTTGTGGCTGCATTTTTATTAAAGTCTCTGCTGCAGCGGGTCCGGTCCCCAAAGGTTCATATTCTGAGAATCTCCACCCTCTGCACGGAGCATGTAAGTGATTCTCTGTAACTCATTAAGGTAAAACAAAAAGCACTCCTATTGTGCTTTTTGCACAGGAGTGATGTCCTTGCATAAAAGCTACATGTTTCCTTTCCTTGGCCTGAGCCTGCAAAGATAAAACTGCCCTCATAATTTATAACCGGGGGGCCCAGGAGCGCCAGGCAGAGTTGACATGGATGGCTGCGTCTTGGGAAGGCAGGCTCACAAAGGGCCATGGCCCAGCACTAGTAATTCCAGAGCCTAGAATTTTAGCCTGGGATCTCACTGCGAGGGGCCAGGAAGCCCATCCTGAGCACTTTCCTGCCTCATCACATACCTTCTGGCACGTGAGACAGTCACTGAGACACCAAGCAGTCTTAGACTAACCCCCAGTGTTTCCACTCCAGCTCTC
>PVJI01032267.1:0-12344 GCA_004026765.1 Micronycteris hirsuta
ATTTTGATGATGAGATCCGGCACATTCAGGGTGGTATCGCCATAGACAACATCAGCAATTTTGAGAAAGAAGACAAAGTAGGAAGGATCACAATACCTGATATCAAACTATATTATAAGGCTAATATAAGCAAAACAGTCTGGTACTGGCATAAGAACAGACACATTGATCGATGGAAAGGAATAGAGAGCCCATATATAAATCCTAGTCCCTGTGGTCAATTAATAGTCCACAAAGGGGACAGGAGCATAAAATGGAGTAAAAATAGCCTCTTCAACAGATGGTGTTGGGAGATCTGGACAGCTACATGCAGAAAAATGAAACTAGACCACCAACTTACACCATATGCAAAAATAAATTCAAGGTGGATAAAAGACTTAAAAATAATTCTTAACACCATAAAAATCCTAGAGGAGAACATAGGTAGGAAACTCTAAGATATTCCACACAACATTATTTTCAGTGATACATCCACTAAAGCAAGGGACATAAAGAAAAGAATAAACAAATGGGACTACATCAAATTAAAAAGCTTCTGCACAGCTAAAGGAAACATCAACAAAATGAAAAGGGAACCAACCATATGGGAAAATATATTTGCTAATGATATCTTGGACAAGGGTTCGATCTCCAAAATGTATAAAGAACTCACATGACTCCACACCTGGAAGGCAAACAATCCAATTAAAAGATGGGCAAAGGACCTGAACAGACACTTCTCCAAGTAGGACATGCAGAGGGCCCAAAGACATATGAAAGGAAGCTCAGCATCACTAGCCATCAGAGAAATGCGTATTAAAACTACAGTGAGATACCACTTCATACTGGTCAGAATGGCCATCATAACAAATCAACAAATAACAAGTGATGGCGAGAAAAAGGAACCTTAGTGCACTGTTGGTGGGAATGCAGACTGCAGCAGCCACTGTGGAAAACAGTATGAAATTTCCTCAAAAAACTAAAAATGGAACTTCTTTGTGACCTGGCAATCTAACATCTTGGATTATATCCTAAGGGCCCTGAAACATGAACCTATGCACCCCAATGTTCATAGCAGCACAATTTACAATAGCTAAGTGCTGGAAGCAACCTAAGTGTCCATCCATAAATGAGTGGATCAAAAAACTGGTACATTTACACAATGGAATACTGCACAGCAGAGAGAAAGAAGGAGCTCCTACCCTTCACAACAGCATGGATGGAACTGGAGAGCATTATGCTAAGTGAAACAAGCCATTGGGTGAAAGACAAATACCATATGATCTCACCTATAAGTGGAACCTAATCAACAAAACAAACAAGCAAGCAAAATATAACCAGAGACATTGAAATAAAGAACAAAGTGACAGTAACCAGAGGGGAGAAGGGTGAGGGATAATGGGGAAAGAGGAAGGGTCATCAAGGAACATATATAAAGGACCAATGAAAAAAGTCAAAGGAGGATAGGATTGAGGGTGGGGCAGGGGAAAGTGGTGGTGGGAAAATGGAGACAACTGTACTTGAACTACAATAAAAATAAATTTAAAAAAGAAAAAACATAAAGGACCCATGGACAAAGACAATGGGGTGGGGGGAGGATTGAATGTGGAAGTTGGGGTGTGGGTAGGGAAGGAGAGAGTAATGGGGGGAAATTGGAGCAACTTTAACTGAACAATAATAAATGAAATAAAATATATCTATCTCTAAAAAATGCTGATAACAATGCTTTCCTATGTTGCTAGTAAAAATGTACACTGGGAGATATCAGTCAGAGTAAGAGGCAACATAGTCATACTCAAAACAAGCTTTAAATTTTTGCAGACCTTTTAACAGAAAATTTCCAATTCCCATGTTATTCTAAGTAACTACCAATGTACCACTGAATGTTTTGAATATCTCTAAAACAAACTATTAGCAGCTATTTAAAAGTAATATTGTAGAATAACATTAAGAAGACTAAAGAAATATTCACAAAATATATTAGACAAAATATGCCATTTTAAAAAAACAGTATTGCAGTGTAATCTCATTTTAAAATTTTTTGTGAATATATCTCTTGTATATATCCAAGAGATTAGATAAACATACACTGAGCCCTGACCGGTGTGGCTCTGTTGGTTGAGTATCATCCCAAGAGATGAAATGTTGTCGGTTCAATTCCTGGTCAGAGCACAATCCTGGATTGTTGCTTTGGCATCTTTTCGGGGCATATTCAAGAGGCAACTGATCACTGCTTCTCTCATACATTGATATTTCTCTCCTTCTTTTTCTCCCTCTCTTCCCCTATCAAAAAATAAATAAATTCTTTTTAAAAACATACACTGAAATGTTAGTTTTAACTATCTTCATGTGTAATAATTGTGGAAATTATAGTTCATTAATTTACTGAGTGAGTTATAATCATCTGTTGAATTTCCCTCTTCTGTGAAAGCAAGACTTGGCCTATCTTACTTACTGTTATATTCCCAGTGCTTTGCATAAACCCAGAGAGTTATAACAGTTTTATAGCTATCTTTTGAGTGAATGAAAGTGGTTTTTATTTTCTTATTTATATTTTATCAATTTTCTTTTAAGATTTTATTTATTTATTTAGAGAGAGTGGAAGAGAAGGAAAAACAGAGGGAGAGAAATATCAATGTGTGTTTGCCCCTCACATGTCCCCAACTGGGTACCTGGCCCACAACCCAGGCATGTGCCCTGACTAGGAATCGAAACAGCGACCTTTTGCAGGCCTGTTATCAACTCACTGAGCTACACCAGCCAGGGCTTTTCTTAATTTTTTATAGTGAGGATATATTCCTTTACATTGAGAAAACAAAAAAACAAGTGTATTTTTATTGTTGTTTTTGTTCCCAATGCCTGTTGCTGTTCCCTTCAAAAGCCTAAACTTTGGAATGCTTTCCTAGGAAGCAGTCACAATAACTGTCCCAAGGAAACCAGTGAAAACTGGGAAGTCAACGGAAATTAGATATATTTGCAAATCAGATATCAGCACTGATAACCTTGCTTTTAGGTGTCTTTCTTTCAATCAATACTTAATTGAATAGCTACTGTGTGCCAATGGTTCTAAACATCCTTGGGATGGAGAGACGAAAGGAATAGAGTGAAGAACAGAGTAAAAACAATATCCCCACCTCCAAGGAATTTACAAATTTTATGGAAAAAAACAAGCCAATAAGCATGTAATTCTATATGAGACAGAATGAAATGTGATACAACAGGGCTATAAATTAAATGCCATGAAAGAAGAGAAAGGGGGGATTAAATGCAGTTGTGTGGTGTGGAGGTCAGAGAAGGCTTCAAAGAGGGCTGACACCCTTAAAAGATCCATAGTTAAATTTTGATAAATGGAAAAGAGGGAGGTCTTTTCTACATTTAACCTTGAATTAGAATAAAACTAATTCCCAATAGCCTGGCATTTAATCACTGTAGAATCAAAAGGCCAAGCAGACTCACTAAACATTCAGGGACAGATTTTTTCTAACTCAGAGGGCATGCAGCAGCAACCACAAATTACAAACTTTGCCCCAGAGTTGGATGTTTGTCCACCCCACACCTGCCCAGCCTGCCATGGAGAAGCAACGGGTTCTGGGCATTCAATTTGTTTTTTCCAAAGTATTTATCATCACCCAATTAACATATCTTTATGTGTGTATTGTCCATCTCTCCCGCTAGAATGAAAGCTCCAAAAAGACAGAGATTTTTATCTACTTTTCTTACCACTATATCCCCTGCATCTAGAACAGTGCCTAGGTATGGCAGGCATTTAGTAAATATTTGTTAAATCAATGAATACCCCTTGGTGTGCTGTCACATGTACAAAGTATGCTGCACTCTGGGGGAACATAATCAGCATCATCACTACCACCCCCAGTTGAAGGGCCAACTAAGATCCTGAATCCAAGATCCCTATAAGCATGTGGATTTGGACTGGTAGATTCAGGACACTTCAGGAATGGAGTACTTTCAGAAACTCCCAAGCTTATCACCCTAGAAAAGACCTTAGAGAGCCTGATTCATATCCTTCAGGAAGCTCATAAAGTTCATTCATTTCCGCCTTCATTCCTCCATACTTTCATTTAACAAGCTTTTGCTGATTTTGGTTCCATATGAAGTATTGTTATAATAAAGAATTTGTCTTTGTCCCAAGTTCCTGGGAGAGAGCTCCTAAACCCTTGGAAGTTCTCGGGTATCTTTGTTATACAGGTCCTTGTACCACACCTGCATTTATACTAAGTAAATGACTCAGGATGGGACTGTTCAGGCCAGAAAGACCAACGACATGACTAGAGCATTAGGGCTTTGAGGTAGGTGATTAAGCCCAACCTCCATAGAGGAAAGAAGTGTTAGAGATTGAGTTCAAACACATGGAACTCCAAAAAAAAAACTTGGAACCCTAAAGCTTATGTGAACTTCCTGGTTGATGAACACATCAGTGCACTAGAATGATAGAATGATGTGTTCTGATTCTATGTGCCAAGGATATAGAAGCTCTGTTTGAAACCCTCCCAGGCCTCACCTTATGTGTATCCTTTATAATAAGACTGTAACAATAAGTATAGAATTTTCCTGAGTTCTGTGAGTTATTCTAGTGAATTATCAAAACTGAAGGTGTCCTGGGAACTCCCAAACTTATAATCAGTTTGTCAGAAAGTGGCAGGTGGCCTAGAGACACCCAGACTTGTAGCTGCCATCTTAAGTGAATGTCGTTTGCCCTTAACCTCTAATTTCTGACCTAAATCAGACTTGAAGAGCTTAAAGTACTTCCTCTTTATAACCAGTAAAAACCCAGGATATAAGTGGAACACAGTAATCAAACAGTTGTATTACAAAGTATGAGGCTTCCAGTCAAGATGACAGTGTTGGCAGACCTAGCTCACCTCTTCGCAAAACCACATAAAAAATACAACTAAAATATAGAAGAGCCATGACTCGGGAACATCAGAAATTGAGTTGAATGGAAGACTGACAACTATCAAATTGAAGAAACAACATCCATCCAGACTGGTAGAGGGGCAAAGACACAGAACAGGCTGGCCCCATACCCACATCAATAAAAATCAGGAGGGATATCTCAGGAGGGAGTAATCCCAGACCACACCATGGCCCCTAGCCCAGGATCCCAGTGCCAGGAAGATAAGTCCCCACAACTTCTGGCTGTGAAAACCAGCAGGAATTGAGTCAGTAGAGGAGACTGCTAGAGCCCTAAGCAGTTCCTCTTGGAAAAACCACATACAGACTCACCTACTGAGACTTTCTCTCTCTGAGCTCCAGCACCAGGGTGGCAGCTTGAAGGGCATCAGTGGTATAGAGGGAGAGACTGAAGTCTCTGGCATCAGGGCAAGCAGAGGCCATTATCCCTTTGCTGAGCTTTCCCCCCACAGAGCCAGTAGGCTTGTCCCGTATCTGAGACTCCATCAACATGGCTAATATTGTGTGACCCACCTTGGAGATCTCCAGAGCCTCTACCCTACCCAATTTATGGGACCACCCAAGCTGCTTTTCCATAATAATTGCTGGTCTTGCTTCCCAAATCCTATCAAACAAGCCACAGCTGGTTTCAGTGAGTCCTAGAAGCAGCCAGATGAGAGTCACAGCTTGGCTTCATCTGGGAAGTTCCAAGCCCAGCATAAGGGGCAGCCATCTCAGATTGCTTTACAGCTCAGGCAGGGTGCCCCAGCAAAACACAGGTGAGGGCTGACCTTGGCCTGCACCACCCTGGGAACCCCAGGGCCAATGCACACAGTGGATAGTTATAGACCACACTGGAGCCCTACCACCCTGACCCTGAACAGCTGATCCTCCATGGAGGGCAGAGGTTTGTGCTCAGTGGTCACAGCCAGTCCTTGCAGCTGACTGGCCTGGGTAAATCCCTCCCATTGACCTGCCAACAACAACCAAGGCTCAACTACAAGAGGAGGATATACTCATCCCACACAAAGGGCACACCTTGAGTACCCAGCTTGGATAATGAAGGAGGCTGTGTTACTGGACCCTACAGTACACCTACTACATTAGGCCACACTGTCAAGACAGGGAGTCAAAGCAGCTCTACCTAATACATAGAAGAAAACACACAGAGGCTGCCAAAATGAGGAGACAAAGAAACATGGCCCAAAGGAAAGAACAGAACAAAACTATAGAAAAAGAGCTAAATGAAATAGAAATAGGCAATCAGGTGCAGAGTTCAAAACACTTGTTATAAGGATGCTCAAGGAACTTAGTGAGGACCTCAGCAGCATAAAAAAGACCCAGCCATAAATAAAGGATACTTAATTGAAATAAAGAACAATTTACAAGGAAACAACAGTATGGATGAAGCCAAGAACCAAATCAATCATTTGGAACATAAGGAACAAAAAACAACCATGCAGAACTATGGGAGACTGTTCTGCATGGCATGGGCCCAGCTCCCACTTGGAAGCACCAGTGGAGAGTGACATGGGGCCCATGGCCATGGATAGATTCTCCCATGGAGAATCAGACCTGCATTGTACCTAGGCTGCTATGAGACTTGCTTTTGCTAAAACTCCCTCACCCTGGATTGAGGCAGCAAAAGTTTACTTCATGTCTCTAAAGTAACTTCCTAAAATCCAAGCTAAACCTTCCAAGGACAAGAGTAACCAATTCAACCACTTTCGCCTTTACAATTGCAAATCTCCTCCTTTCTTGATGTAATTAGCAACATCCTCTCCTTTGTTATCTGTAAAAGGTAACCACCTAATTCGAACCTGTGCATAGTAAACGAGGACCATCCTAGATGTAATGTACCCAGAAAGACAACAAAAGCCTGTCAAGGCAAGGGTCGGCACGCTCTACTCTTGAGAGAATGGCTGTTCCATCCCTTTTTCTCCACAGAAGTCGGTACTCTGTGTGAATTTGTCTCCTGTCTCGGCCATGGTGCCATGGACACTGGAGGCCGGTGTCCGCATCACAGAACAAGAAGAAAAAAGAATCCAAAAAAATGGGGATGGTAATAAACAGCCTCTGGGACAACTTTAAGAGGTCCAATATTCACCTCATAGGGGTGCCAGAAGGAGAAAAGAAAGAGCAAGAAATTAGAAATATATCTGAGAAAAATCGTGAAAGAAAACTCCCCTAATTTGGTGAAGGAAACAGATGTGCAAGTCCAGGAAGCACAGAGAGTCCAATTATGATGGATGCAAACAGGCCCACTCAAAGACACATCATTATCAAAATGCCAAAGCTTAAAGATAAAGAGAGACTCTTAAAAGCAAGAGAATAGAAGTTAGTTACCAGAAGGTTGCCAGATGGGAGGGGAAGGGGGAGAATGGGTGAAGAGGTGAGGGGATGAAGAAATACAAATCGGGGACTTCCGCCAAGATGGCGGCGTAGGTGGATGCACTGCACTGCCGCTCACAACCAGAGAGTTTAAACATCGAACTCAATAGCGAAAAATAAACAACCAGAACAGACAGAATCGAACTGAAGTGAAGTCCAACACCCAAGAAGTTGGGGAGGATGTACATCCAGGCCAGTAAGCGGGGCAGAACCGAGCAGAGGAGCGGAGTGAGAGGCAGTTTGCCCAGAGGGACTTACCCTGCAAGCACCTAAACAAAACACGACCCCGAGCAACAGGTGAACCTCGCAGACCGGCGGCGTAACTGGAGACGCCAGTGGGAACCAGCAGGGCCGAGACTGGCGGAAAAGGCAGTGGGGAACTGGGGAGCAGAGGGTGATAGGGAGTGGCGGTGAACGGCAGACGCCATTGTTCCCTCCCAGGCCCCGCCCCCAGAGGAAACGTCACAAAAAAAGCGACCCAGGTTGCCAGGCACCAACAAACACCTAAGACTCCGACAGGTGCACCGAGATAAAAAAGAATGAAAATGGCCAAAACGAAAGATCAGAACAAATTACAACTAACGGACGAAGAGATAGCCAAATTAACAGATGCCCAGTTTAAAACACTGGTAATCAGGATGCTCACAAAACTGGAGAAATAGTTGAACAAATGAACAATACGATAAAGATAATGGAGAAAGATTTACAGGGAACCAATAGGGAAAAAAAGGAAGCTGGAACTCAAACCAATAGTGTAGACCAGAAGGAAGAAACAAGAATTCAAAAAAATGAGGAGGCATTTGTAAACGACCCAATATCCGGATCATAGGGCTGCCAGAAGGACAAGAGGAAGACCAAGAAATTGAACATATTTTTGAACACATAATGAACGAGAACTTCCCAGATCTGGCAAAGGAAATAGGCTTCCTGGAAATCCAAGAAGCTCAGAGAACCCCAAAGAAGCGGGACCCAAAGAGAAACACACCAAGGCACATCATAATTACATTACCCAAGCTTAAGAATAAGGAAAGAATCTTGCAAGCAGCAAGAGAAAAGGAGACAGTTACCTACAAGAGAGTTCCCATAAGACTGTCAGCAGATTTCTCAAAAGAGACCTTCCAAGCAAGAAGGGGCTGGAGAGAAATATTTCAAATCATGAAAAGCAAGGACCTACAACCAAGAATAATCTATCCAACAAAACTTTCATTTAGAATGGAAGGGCAGATAAAGTGCTTCTCAGATAAGGTCAAGTTCAAGGAGTACATCATCACGCAGCCTTTACTATATGAAATGTTAAGGAGTTTTATATAAGGACTCATGAGAGAAGGCACCAAGGCCAGATCAGCTACCGGGGAATTCAGATCAGTCACAGCCAAGACGCTTGTGAGGTAAGCAAGCAAAATACAACCAGAGTAACAAATTATAACCAGAGACATTGAAATTTAGAACAATCTGGCAGTAACCAGAGGGGAGGGGGAAGGGGAGAAGGGGGACAAGGGTATTCAGGAACTGCTATAAAGGACACATGGACAAAACCAAGGGGGAGGGTGGAAGCAAGGGAGGGAGGTGGGTTTGCCTGGGGTTGGTGGTGGGGGTAAATGCAGACAACTGTAAGTGAACAACAATAAAATAATTAAAAAAAAACAAATACAAATTGGTACTTGCAGAATAGCCATGGGGATGTAAAGTACAGTATAGGAAATGGAGTAGCCAAAGAACTTATATGCATGACCTATGAACATGAACAACAATGTGGGGATTGCCTGAGGGAGTGGGGGCTGCTGGGTGGAGGGAAGCACAGAGGATAAAATCAGGACAACTGTAATAGCATAATCAATAAAATATAATTTAAAAAAAAACGAAGTATGAAGACATCCCCTGGTAGAAGCATGCTTTCCCCTCCTGGCACCACCACCATGGCAATAAGACTAGAGGGGCACCAAGAAGGCACTCCAAGTTCACCCAAAGGCCAACAACCCATGATTTGGCTGCAGGCTGCAGCTCCAGCATTCCCGTGCATGCATGTGTGCACCTGTGTGCATGTGTGTGATTCATGAGATATAGTTTTATATATATAATTTCCTGCAGAAGAATTAGTTGTTGGAATACTAGGGGAAATTCCAGAAACAAGTTTTCTCATTTCTAAGAGAAATGTTTCTCCCACCCAAAATTTTCAAGTACTCTCTTCTAAGTAGAACACTAAAAAATGGTCTCAGAAAATTGTATCTGACAATGAAGTCAGTGCAACATATCAGGCCCAGAAATTGACATTCTTTTCTTAAACAATGGTACATATGGTATTATAGATTATGAGGTAAGAGAACAATTTTAACATCAACAGCCTAGATGAAACCTTAGTTTCTTAAACTTTAGGAGACCCAGTTTTCTTATCTGTATAATAAGGATGACAATCCATGTCCCACATGCCTTATAAGATTGTTGTAAAGGAAAGGAAGCTATTTGAAAAGTATGCCCACTGTTAGATGTGGGTTGTTACTATAATATAGCTCAAAGAACTTTTGAACTTGAGTTTGTTATTTTTTAAAAAACTTATTGCATATCTTCTCCACTCATAAAGCCTTTTATATGACGTGATCAACATTTATAACATGTAGCCCTGGCTGGGTAGCTCAGTTGGCTAGAGCATAGTCCTGATATGACAATGTTACAAGTTCAATCCCTGGTCAGAACATATACAAGAATCAACCAATGAATGAATAACTAAGTAGAACAACAAATCAATCTCTCTCTCTCTCTCTCTCTCTCTCCGTTGCTCCCTCACTCCCTCTCTCTTTCTCTAGACCCACTAAAATTAATATTTTTTTAAATTTATAACATGTATTAAAAGTCAACAGATAAGACTGGAATTGCATTTTTTTGGAAACCTTAACAAAAAAGAAATTTGGAAGATTTAAGATAGAAACAATTGAGTGAGTCCTTGAGCACTTGTCTCCTTTGCTAGAATGTTTTGATAAAATTTTCAAGAAAAACTGGAAATGGGATTAATAACAAGGATGTACTATATAATGAACAATTTAATATTAATCCTGTATACTTACATAATGCATCAGTGTCAAGTTTCACACTGATTAATCTCTCTTCAGCCTTCTAACAATGCTATGAGGCTTTTTTAAATATAATGCCATAGACCCAGAAATCCTAATAATTTTCCCAAGGTCACAGAGATAGAAAGTACCACCTGAAAATAGCTGACATCAGACAAAAAGAGCTCAGATTTACTGAGTGCTTATTATAGATTGTACATCTCTACACATTTCACACACTTAATTCATCTAATCTTCCCCCAAACCGTGTAAGGTAATATTATGGTATAACAATGGAACTTCAGAAAGAAAGAGTTTGGAAACTTCTTCACAGTCATGCAGCTAATAAATGATAGAACTAGGATTCAAAGTCGGAAACTTTTATGTCAAGTATCCCCCGCAAATGGGAACATCCCTGAAGGAGTCCCTTGTCTCCAATAAGAGGTAGATCTCTGGACACATTTTTTTCCCACATAATCATTATAGTTCATGGTCATTAGTTACTCTTTGTTTTGTCCTTTAGTATAAAATACATCATTTTACAGGTATATTAGGCTGAGTCATATAAAGTTGCCATTTTTATAGGGCAAACATGGTAAAACATTAGCAATTTCAAATGGTTTAGCCTGATACCATATAGATTTTTGTGGTCTAGGCTATTGACCATATATAATATAGTTCCAAATACTAACATACAAAATCATTTCTGACAAATATTTCTACATTAACTAATAAGATGCTTCAGAACAGCTATAGTGTTTTATTCATCTTTGTACCCCTTTCAGTACTTACCATAATACCTTCCACATGGAGTTTCTCAATAAATGTCTGTTAAATGAAAGAAGGATGTGGTTATTTATTTATATCTATACCTTGTTCCTCAAAGGTATAAAGTCTCAATTTACAGACTAGGCCTCATTCTAATAAGAACTAATAATATCCAAAAACTGTACACAATAATTTCAAAAGAAATTTTTAAAAAGGCAAGATTGACATGGTACTAAGCCATTTAGAAAGATTTTAATCATAATCAGTTCAAAATTTCAAGCTACTTTATCTACACAAAATGACCTGACATTCTGTTTGCTTAAGTGTCCCAAGCTTCAGAATAACCAAATCAAACTGATATTCCCTTGTCTATTCCAATAGGGTTGGGGCCAATCTGGACCAGCTCCCAAGTCTGAGAAGTGGAAGACAAATGTGGAAGAATTCATTCATCCAAACTGAATTAACTCAGAGAGAAGTTACAAAGTGTTGAAAGATGGGTGCACAGGTAGATAAAAGGATTGATGAGTGGATGGATAAATGGACAGAGAGATAAATAGATGAATTATATGCTCAGTGAGGACGAAGATGAAGAATAAGAAGATATGATGCCTGTCTCTTGTTGTCTACACTCTCTCTTTATATATATACTGTTGTCTCAAATCTGCACATAGAAATAATAATAATAATATGAACTATTATGTATTGTATCCAGCTGAACATCTCAATACCTATATTAAAGCATCCCTGCCTTAGCAAACTCCAAATCTGTTGAGCACATTCTCCTGCTAAGAAATAGGCTGAACTCTGATGATTACTAAATAAGAACATAATTAATTATTTCTTCAACTGAATAGTCCTGAATTCTACCACAAATCAATCAGTTCTTCTAGCCTAAGAAGCTCTGACTCTATTTTAGCTCAATGAAAACAAAATCAATGAAGGCCAATTATAGCCCATCTCGTTAGAGTATGCAAATGTTATGCCTTACAAATGCACAGCCATTGCCCCTGGAGTCTCAGAGGTGGCTGGGGGAGCCAACTATGGGCTGCTGCTGTCTCCTAGCTGTTCATCCCACACAGTACAGCCACAGCTGGAGTCTGCAAGTGGGAGACCAAGGGTAAGCTTCTGTCATTCATCCCTTTAACAAATACGTATTTGTGAGTTTATTGTCATTTTACTGTTCATATTTTTTATCTTCCTTTTCTTAAATAAGTCCCTTTAACATTTCATATAATAAGGGCTTGGTGATGA
>PVJI01032268.1:0-12366 GCA_004026765.1 Micronycteris hirsuta
GTGGACACACTGACACTTGTGCACACTCTTCGTTGATCAAGTGAGTCACATGGTTCGGCTAAAAGACTGAGGTTGAGAATATACTGCACTTGGCTGCTGGAAGGAAGAAAATGGATGGAAATGGTAATTTAACATACCATACCATGTCATCTATTTGTTGAGAGAGTTAAATGTGTGTATTGTGTATTTCATAAACAATAATGACTTAAGTATAATTATTAGTATGAGAAATAAAAGTAAGCATGTCTATTTCCTTCACCAAACTAGGGAAGTTTTCTTTCATTATTTTTGCAAATAGATTTCCAATTTCTTGCTCTTTCTCTTCTCCTTCTGGTAACCCTATGAAGAGAATGTTGGAATGCTTGAAGTTGTCCCAGAGGCTGCTTATACTATTTTTGTTTCTGGGGGATTCTTTTTTTCTTCTTGTTCTTATTGGTCATTTTTGCTTCCTTATGTTCCAAATCCTTGATTAGATTCTCAGTTTCATCCACTCTACTGTTGTTTCCCTGTGAATTGTTCTTTATTTCAATTAGGGTACCCTACGTTTCTGACTGGAATTTTTTTTCTTTTTTGCTGTTGAGGTCCTCATGAAGTTATTTGAGCAACCCTAAAACCAGTATTTTGAACTCTCTATCTGATAGATGGCTTATCTCCATTTTGTTTGGTTCTTTTTCTGGAGGTTTGGTCTATTCTTTCATTTGAGCCATGTGTTTTTCTCTCCTTACTTCAGCAGCCTCCCTGTGTTTGTTTCTATGTACTAAGTAGAGCTACTATGACTCCCTGTCTTGGTAGCATGGCCTAATACAGTAGATGTCCTGTAGAGTCCAGTGGCATAGCCTGTCCTATGACCAAAGCTTGTACTTGAGGTGCACCCTAATGTGGGTTGAGTATACCCTCCTCTTGTAGTTGAGGCTTAATTGCTGTTGGAAGATCAATGAAAGGAATTTACCCAGACCAGTCAGTCACAAGAATTGGCTGTGACTACTGACCACAAATCTCTTCCCTCCATGGAAGATCAGTTGTGCAGGGGTGGGGTGGTGGTGTTCCACTGTGGTCTGTAGCTGTCCACTGTTTGTGCAGGCCCTGGGGTTTTCTAGGTGGTGCAGGCCAAGGTCAGCCCCCTCCTGTGTTCTCCTAGGGCCATCCAAAATGAAATATAAAGCAATCTGAATGACACTCAAGTCCAGAAAGCACAGAGTCCCAAACAAGATGGTTGCAAGAAGGTCCAAGACAAATTATAATTAAAATGCAAAAGGTTAAAGATAAAGAAGTAATTTTTAAATTAAATTTTTTTAAAGATTTTATTTATTTATTTTCAGAGAGAGGAGAAGGGAGGGAGAAAGAGCAATGTATGGTTGCCCCTCACATGGTCCTCATTGGGGACCTGGCCCGCAACCCAGGCATGTGCCCCAACTGAGAATCGAACCAGGACCCTCTGGTTCCCAGCCCGCGCTCAATCCACTGAGCTACACCAGCTGGGCAAGAACTAATTTTTAAAGCAGCAAGAGAAAAGCAGTTAGTTACCCACAGGGGAGTTCCCATAAGACTGTTAGCTGATTTCTCAAAAGAAACTTTGTAGGCTAGAAGGGATTGGCAAAAGATATTCAAAATCATGAAAAGCAGGGACCTATAGACAAGATTGCTCTACCCAGCAAAGCTATCATTTAGAATTGAAGGGCAGATAAAGAGCTTCTCAGATAAGAAAATCTAAAGGAGTTCATCATCTCCAAATTGTTATTATAAGAAATATTTAAAGGAATTATTTAAGGAAAAGTAGATCAAAAATATGAACAATAAAGTGGCAATAAATACATATCAATCAAGAGTTGCATCAAAAAAAAACTATGCAAACAAGAAGAAGAGAGGCAGAATCTTGGATACAGAGAGTATTTTGATGGTTATGAGATGGGAGGTGGGCATGGGGGGATGGGTGAAGAGGTGAGAGGATTAAGAAATGCAAATAGGTAGTTACAGAATAGCCATGGGAATGTAAGTACAGTATAGGAAATGGAGTAGCCAGAGAACTTATAAGCATGACATGTGGACATGAAATGTTGTGCAGATTGAGGGAGTGGGAGATGCTGGGTGGAAGGGCATAAAGGGGCAAAAACTGGGACAACTGTAATAGCATAGTCAATAAAATATAATTAATAAAGAAATAAAAGGAAACAACTTTAGTCAATGGGGACAATAGTAGTGGATAAAGGAAGGCTAAGAGGAAGGGAAAATTAACAAAAAATATGATAATTGAAGTTGCTGAAATAATTAAGTTTACTGTAATAATTAAACTTAAAAACTTATAAGAATTAAAGATGGAAGAAATTACATAGTTTGCAGGAGTTTGGTGAAGATTTTTGAATAAGAAGATAGTTTTTCATAAATACTATGTAGCATGGTCTAGGTCAGCAAAGAGTTTTACTCAAGTAAAGCTTGTAAATAATTTCTCTCAAGGAAATATGCATTATATTCTGATAGTCATCCTTTACAATTTTTTTCTAACTTTAGATATATTGTTAGGTTTAATAATTTTTTCTTTTGAATAAGTAGAAGGCAAATACTGTGATTCTGTACCTACTGAGCATTGCAATTTAATCTTAGGTTTCCCTGGTCCCAGTGTCTAGGTAAGTGGTGATGTTTGCTATATATACGTACTCTGTTGCCAGGATGCTCCAAATCCTTGTACCGGCATTTGTCCACTCCATTACTCTTCAAGTGGCATTATCTAGGAACATAGGAAGACCAACGTCCTACTACTAATAAAGGGGCAAGGGAAATCCTTCTCTCGAATATGTGTTTTGTTCTGCCTAATGCTGTATAATTCCTGAATAATCAGTCTGGATCTTTGTCTATCTTTTTCTATTTATGTTTTTCTTTCATGTCATCCTGCAGCCTTTCAAGGCCAAACACATTCACACGGGATTTGGGCAGATGGAAGAAAATTCACGGAGCTGTCAGGCTGTCCGATAGGCCTTTATTCTGGGGTGGGGCAATCCACACATGCCACAAGCCGTGTGTCTTACAACGTGTTGCACCAGTGGGAAGTTCCAGCTCCTTTATGTACTAAATGCACACAAAGCCGGCAGGGTGCCAAGATACTGTACAACAGAGCTTCGCTGTGTGCACGTGGGCTCCGACGCAAGGTTACAGGAGCACTGCAAGTTATGTTTGCCGGACATCCGGGTGAGGGAGCCAGCCTGACTTCATTTTCTCTACACGTCTTCCTCAATCCACTACAGTTTAGTTTCCGCCTCTTTAAGTCCTTTTAAATTATTATGATAGAGCTGCTAATGACTTCCTAATATCAAATACAATGGAAAATGTTCAGTGTATACTTTTTAATTTTGATCCCTCTGATAGTCAAAATTTTGAGACATTCTCCTTTCAATTTTTCCTTCCTTTGGTTGTAGTGACAGCTAACCATGAGGGCCCCATTCCACCTCAGAACCACACTATCTTAATCTTTTTTTTAATTACTTTATGTTGTTCAATTACAGTTGTCTGCATCCTCTCCCCTCCCCTCCCCCTCCCCCCTCCAATCCCACCTCCTTTCCCCTGCCCCAACCCTCTCCTTCAGTTCTGTCCACGTGTCCTCCATAGTGGTTCCTGAAAACCCTTCTCCCCATTGTCCCCTCCCCCAACGGCTATTGTTAGATTGTTCTTAATTTCAATGTTTCTGGTTATGTTTTGCTTACTTTTTTCTTTTGTTGATTATGTACCAGTTAAAGGTGAGATCATATGGTATTTGTCCCTCACCGCCTGGCTTATTTATTCCTTTTATACATTTATTCATTTATACATTTTAAACAATCTTATACATCCCAGATCTAATCATGATCTTCCAGCTGATATGTCTAATCTAAATCTGTAGATTAGGTACTTAGCTCGGTACTCATTCCTTTATTTGCCTGATATTCACTTAGCCAAAATGATGCCCAAATTGGAGTTCAAAATGAAATTCATATTCCCAACACTCTTCTTTTTCTTTCTTTTTATGTTTCATATCTTGGTTAATTAAGTTCAGAAGGAGCTCAGTATTATACATTAAATAAAAGCATTATACAACTTTGGCCTTAACACATAATATGGTTAAGATTAATTTTTCATTAATTTTAAAGCCAATGGAAATATTCAAATTGACTTAGTTTCTGCTGAAAATATTAGTTTTCAATTAGGATGATATGCTTAGAACTTTTGAAAAAAGTGGTTATGCATTTTAAAAGTGATGTTATATCTAAAATGTAAGACAGTCATATTAACATGACAACAAAACTCATTTACATATTTTTGAATATGTGTAATATATATTTTAGAACCTAATATATTGTCATTTAATATGGCTGCCAATAGAATTATGTTAATTCAGTAAATTTTAACATAATTAAGAGATGTATTTATTGTAAGTTATATGGTATGAAACAACTTCAGTGATATATATTTTCTTTGACCTTAGACTATTAAACATAATTATACCTAACAATTACAAAATACCACTTAAACATGAGAGAAAAAAATTTAATATTATCTTTCAGGAAATTTGTATGGCAAAACAGACTTCCAGGATGTGGATAAGAAGAGGATAAGTTATTTCTAGCTATGGTTCAGGACTCTGACATTCATGGGTATGGGGGTAATGGATGACAATATTGATCAATTAAGTGATTTAATAAAATTAATGGGAATTGTTACTGAATAAAAGTGGGGTTCAACTACCCACCAGCACCCATAGATACAAATTCTGGAGGCAGTGGTTTGGTGAGAGAAGAAATCTTTCATTCAAAAGCTGTACCACCTGAGAGGATGGCAGGTTTCTGTCTGAAACCCTATCCCCTCTGTAAAACCTGGAGGAAAACCCCACCACCCTCTACAGGACCAGTCCCAGACTGTGCCCAGAGTTCCTTCTCCCATTTAAAAATACCATCCGAGGGAACCACAGGTGGGTGCCGCATGATCATCCAAGTGGGCTGGCTTGCTTCAGTGCAGTCTGGTCTTAGGCTCCTTCTTGGGAGCCCATATGTGGGGCTAGTGTCTGCACCCTCCCACTGCTGCCCATGGCAGGAGCCACTATCAATCATTGTGGCCAGCCATGTGAGGGATCCATTGTGCTGGCAACAGCACCTACCACCTGGCCACATGGCTCCAGTGTCCTCCAGTCCTGCAAATGACCAGCCTACACATCTGCACAGTGGGTCTCAGAGAGAGCACATCTTTCCATTCTCCTTGTTCATATAAGCTACCACCTTGGTCAGGTTGATTCTTCCAACTTCTGCATGCTTTGGGTGGGTCTGCCCCACTCTACAGCCAATCCTGTCTTTTCCCAGCCTAGACAGACATGTCTTCAGTGAACCAGAAAGGAGTAGGAGGCCTATGCGCAATGAAATGACTTTCTCCTGCCCTGTCCTGCCCAGGGGTGGGGGATCTGTCATCACATACAGCACTAGCCTGGTTATACAAGCGACACTGAGCTTCCCCTGCATCACCTCCCCTCTACTCCCTCTTGTGCTCTGGGCACTGGCCAGGCTACCAGCTCTGGCCAGGTTACTGGTATCAGAATGAGGAGATAAGATAGATTAGAAATAAACAAAGGAAAAGAAAAAGAGAATTACCAAAGTCTTTGAAATACAGAAATAAATATTTTAAGATTTAATGAAATTAGAATTCCCTAAAATACCCGAAAAAGGGAAGACTGACCTTTGCTTTGCCTTGTCTTTCATACTAAAATTTTTATTTTTTACTTGATTCTTTTCCCCTAAATACAAAGTCTGTCCAGAAAAATCCCAGCCATTTTTAACATAACGAGAACACTTTAAGAAACATCAATGTAACCTGGCAGCCAAGGAGAGTGGACTTGAATGCACATGTATGAACAATGATGACTTCACTATATTAGTCAGTAGGGTCAGTAGCTGCCTTTGAGTGAACATGTGTACTGTGTGGCCATCACATTCAAAATGACTGAGTAGAACAATAAGTCTGCATCAAATTTTGTGTTAAGCTTGAACATTCCTCCATGGAAACCAGTCAGACGATTCTGAAGGCTTTCAGGGACAATGCGATGAATGCAGCGCAAGTAAAAGTGTGGCACAAATTCTTCAAAGATGGTTGAGATCTGTTGAAAGTGGTCCATGTTCTGGAAGGTCTGCATCAAGTAGAACACCTGAGAATGTTGAACGTGCACAGGCTGCAATCAACAAAGGTCAGCAAATGACAGTGTGAGAAATAGAAGTTGATCTGGAGGTTCCAAAAACTACTGTGTCTGAGGTTTTGGTGCAGGATCTTGGCATAAAATGTTTCATGGCAAAATATATTCCACAGCTTCTGCTACCAGAGCAGAAGGAACCTTGTACTGCAGTTGGTAATGACTTGATTCAAACCACTACCAATGAACCAGATTTCCTCAAGAAGGTATTAGCCAGAGATGAAAGGTGGGTCAATGGGTAATCCAGAAACGAAAGCCCACTTGTCCCAGTGGAAGTTTCCTGGTTCTCCACACCTGAAGAAGGGGTGGCAAAGTCTTGGCAAGAGCAAGACCACGTTAACTGTGTTTTTTGATTGGGAAGGTACTGTCCATCATGAGTGAGCAGCTGAAGGCCAAACAATTAATAAGGAGTATTACCTCAATGTTGTTTGTCAGTTGAGAGCTGCAATACAATGAAGATGGCCTCAGCTATGGGCAACTGGTGATTGGCAGCTTCGTCATGACAATGTGTCTGCTCATGCATCATGTCTTGTGCAGAGTTTTTTTGGTAAAACATCAAAACATCCATGTGACTCAGGCCCCCTATAGCCCAGATTTGGCACCCTGCAACTTCTGGCTTTTTCTAAAACTAAAATCCCTTTTGAAAGGGAAGAAATTTGAGACTAACTATGAGATTCAGGAAAATATGACGGGGTAGCTGATGGTGATTCCAACAAAGGATTTTGCACAGTGTTTTGAACAGATGAAGGGGCACTGGGGGAGTTATATAAGGTCCCAAGGTGCTTAATTTTCAGGGAACTGAGGTGTCATTGTCCTGTGTACAATGTTTTTTGTATCCTGTATCTTCTTCAATAAATGTCTCTATTTTTCATATTACATGGCTGCATCCTTTCTGGTCAGATCTCATACACAATTTTAGATTTAATTCTACTTGCTCATAAACAGTGGGCTGCTAATAAACTACTAATTTTTGAGTTGTAAAATAAATATACCTTAGCTTCTCGAAAAACACTGAATTAATAAAATAAAAATAGAAAACAGCAACTGTAAAGTTTCTGGCAAAGAAGGTTTTTGACTTTATAAATTCTAAGGCAGGAAAAAAATCATGTTGACTTTATAAGATATATCAAAATTATTCTTTCAATATAACAAAGTATAAAGTACTAATATTTTAGAGTATAGATGTCCACTTGAAAAGAATATGAGAAAAAAAGTATATATTCTTTGGAATTCAGAGGCTACTCACTTGACACCAGAGAAGGCCATCATTTTTTAACAGCCTATTACAGTGCTATGATCCCTGGGAAACACGTTGTACCGTAATGGAGCGATCATAACTGTGATTTCTCTCTCCACAAGCGTTACTCTGAAATGGACAAGGGGGCCAAGAATGCAAGGAAGGAGCAGAATTCCCTGAGCAGCTGGATGATTTCATTACCTATTGGTCCCCCAGGACTTACTGTTCAGCTCAGGAGAGTATTCTCAGGTTTTTATCTGTGAATTATAACCTGAAATGTATATCTCAGTTTAAGGCAGCAGTTCACCAAAACAAACTAAAAATCGTGTCTCTTTTCTGACAAGTACATTTCCAAATGATGGAAAATAGTTGTGGCTTTATGTTGGAATTTTCCTAAAACATGTGGTCTTCATGAAATATTTCATATAAGTAACAAAGTATTAGGGACAATAATAGCATGTATTTTTAATTCTGACATTTTTCAATGAGAAGATTTTAAAAACTCATTTATTTATTCATATGTTGTTTCTACTTTTTTTTTAAGTTTACCTCTAAAACTAATCCATGCTTAATAAAGTCATTTTGGAAACTCATAAATTAGTTGCTAAATTTTATTATAGATTCTCTGCTCTTTTCCTACAACCACACAAAGACACACCCTTTTATACTGATATCTATAACTTTTTAAACTTTTTTTTAATTTATTGTTTTGAGAGAGGAAGGGGGTAAGGAAGGGATAGAGAGAGAGAGGGAGAGAGAGAGGGGAGAAGACATCAATTTGTTTTTCTACTTATTTATGCATTTATTGGTTGCTTTCTTCTGTGTGTCCTGACTGGGGTTTGAACCCGATATCTTGGCAAATCAGGATGATACTCTATCTCACTGAGCTACTTGGCCAGGGCTTGATATTTATATCTCGATAGATAACTATTGACATATAACTAAGAATGTAAATTTTTATACTGAATGTACAATATTATGTCCTGTACTTCCCATTCAATGTTATATCAACATATCTTCTTTATTATTATATGTAAAGAATAAAATGTCTAATATTCCTCTGAATTGGTACAATATAGATTTAACATTCCATCAAAATTAAATATCTAGATTATTTTTCCTTTTCATGATGTATATATTTAACATTTCTATTCCTAATGCATTCTCAGGGACTGTTCTCACAAATGGAAATTTCTGCCTCATATTCTATTAATGTTATATGTATATTGATAATAACATATATTAGATTATATGCTAATATCTGAGAATATCTTTTTATTTCTCTCTTAGAAGCATTGGATATCTTATAAATATTTATGAATTTAAATTTTGAAAATAATATTATTATATTTTAAAGTTATAATGATGATATTACCAAAGACAATAAATATTTTTCTATAATATTAAATTATTGTATTACTCCTTTTGTGAATTTTAAATTTATTGCTGTTGCCCATATGTATATGAATGTGAATATTTCTCTTAAAAATTTTATGTTTTATGTTCTTTCTTTTATAGGTAAAATATTTATAATTTAGAGCATTGAATTAAACCTATGAAAATTCTTTGTGTTTATGATATTTTTGATTTTTACATTTATTGCAAATACATTTTTAATTTGTTGTTAATTTAAACATCATTTTATCATACATAGTAGAAGATTTTAGTTGATTATAATATTGAAATAAGTTTATATCATACTTTTAAGTATTTCACTTATTTCTAGATTTTGAAACATTTCTATTCTTCACAGCTTTGATAACTATTCATATATATACGTGCAAATCTTTATGGTTTTATTTTCATAACATTTAACTTTTCAATCCATCTGAGATTTATGCTAGTATCTTTTAAAGTGAGAAATATTTTGAATTTTTTCACTTTGTTTTACTATTTGTCTCAAAATATGTTGATTCACTTTTAATTTAGTAGTTATATAGAATGCATTTTTATAATTTATTTTCTTTTTTGTGCAGATATTCCAATGACTTTATTAACTCGCTCTTTCTGGAGGTGGCAGAACCTGGTAGCTGGAGAGCTGGAAAGGAGGCTGTGGCTTCAGCATTAGTCATTAAAGGGGTGCAAAGGGAGCCCTGCGTCTCCTGGGACCCTCTTCCCGCCCACCCTAAGCAGGGGCACTATGTATCGCCATTTTTGTTGAGGGAATCTAGCTGCTTCATCTCTTCTGGGGTAAAGATGAGGTCAAAAACCTGGGTGTTCTGTGCTTGCTTCGGCAGCACTTATACTAAAATTGGAACAATTTAAAGAGAAGATTAGCATGGCCCCTGCGCAAGGATGACACACAAATTCGTGAAGCGTTCCATATTTTTAGCAAGGCTCTCAATCAAGATAGATGGCCAAATAAGGAGCTTCCCAGACAAAAGAAGTCTAAAAGAATACAACTCCACCAAACCAGCTCTGCAAGAGATGCTAAGGGAACTGATTTAAGGAAAGGAAGAGAAAGAGAGAGAGGAACACATGTACAAAGAAAAAATGGCAATGAATAAGTACCTATCAATAATAACCTTAAATGTAAATGGATTAAACATTCCAATTAAAAGGCATAGAATAGTGGAATGGATAAGAAAGCATGACCCACACATATGCTGCCTACAAGAGACCCACCTCAGAACAAAAGACTTACACAGACTGAAAGTGAAGGGCTGGAAACAAGTTTTCCAAGAAAATGGACAAGAAAAAAGTGCTGGGGTATGAATACTCATATCAGACAAAATAGACTTCCAAAAAAGGGCCATCAAGAGAGATCCAGAAGGACACTTTATAATAAAGGGAAGAATCCACCAAGAGGTCATAAACATTGTAAATATATACGCACCCAACACAGGAGCACCCAAATACATAAAGAAAATCTTGGAGGACTACAAGAAAGACATTGATAGCAACACAATTATAGTTGGGGACTTCAACACCCCACTGTCAAAAATGGACAGATCCTCCAAACAAAATATCAGTAAAGATATTGTGGCACTGAACAATGCCCTGGAAGAAATGGACTTAACTGATATATATAGGGCCTTTCACCCCAAAGAAGCTAAATATACATTCTTTTCAAATGCACATGGAACATTTTCAAAAATAGACCACATGATAGGACACAAAACAAGCCTCAACAAATTTAAGAAAATTGAAATCATACCAAGTATTTTCTCTGACCACAAGGGACTGAAATTAGAAACCAACCCAAAGGAAAAAAACCCCAAAACACTCAAAATCATGGAGACTGAATAGCATGCTATTAAACAATGAATGGGTCAAGGACGAGATTAGGGAAGAAATCAAAAAGTTCCTTGAAACAAACGAAAATGATCTTACAACAACCCAAAACTTATGGGACACAGCGAAGGCAGTCCTGAGAAGGAAGTTCATAGCGATACAGGCCTACCTAAAAAAAATAGAAACAGTTCACACAAACAACCTAACCCTACGCCTACAAGAACTCGAGGAACAACAGCAAAGACAACCCAGAGCAAGTAGAAGGAAGGAAATAACCAAGATCAGATCAGAATTAAATGACTTAGAGACTAAAAGGACAATTCTAAGGATTAATGAATCCAGGAGCTGGTTTTTTGAAAAGATAAACCAAATAGACAAGCCTTTAAGCTGGCTCATCAAGAAAAAAAGAGAGAGGACTCAAATAAACTCAATCAGAAATGAAAGAGGAGATATTACAAAGGATTATAAGACACTACTATGAAGGACTGTATGCCAAGAAATATGAAAACCTAGGAGAAATGGACAAATTTTTAGAAAAATATAATCTTCCAAAACTCAATAAGGAAGAAACAGAAAGCCTGAACTGACCAATAACAGCGGATGAAATTAAAGCAGTAATCAAAAAACTTCCAACACACAAAAGCCCTGAACCAGATGGTTTCACAGGAGAATTCTACAAAGCATTTAAGGAAGAACTAACACCTATCCTTCAAAGACTATTCCAAAAAACTCCCAAAAATGGAAGACTCCGAAACTCTTTTTATGAAGCCAGCATCATCCTAATCCCAAAACCAGAAAAAGACACAACAAAGAAAGAAAACTTCAGGCCAATATCACTGATGAACATTGACGCTAAAATCCTCAACAAAATATTAGCAAACCGCAGCCAGCAATACATCAAAAAGATCATACACCATGACAAAGTGGGTTTCATTCCAGGGATGCAAGGATGGTACAACATTTGCAAATCAATAAACGTAATACATCACATAAACAAAAGCAAAGACAAAAATCACATGATCATATCAATAGATGCCGAAAAAGCATTCGATAAGGTACAGCATACATTTATGATAAAGACACTTAGAAAAGTGGGAATAGAAGGAGCATTCCTCAACATAATAGAGGCCATATATGAGAAACCTATAGCCAACATTATACTCAATGGACAAAAACTAAAATATTTCCCACTAAGATCAGGAACAAGACAAGGTTGTCCACTATCACCACTTCTATTCAACATAGTACTGGAAGATTTGGCCACAGCAATCAGGCAAGAAAAGGAAATAAAAGGCATCAAAATTGGAAAGGAGGAAACAAAACTGTCATTGTTTGCAGACGACATGATAGTATACTTAGAAAATCCTATAGACTCTGCCAAGAAACTACTCGATCTAATAATTGAATTTGGCAAAACAGCAGGATATAAAGTCAATATCCAGAAATCAAAGGCATTTTTGTATACCATCAGTGAAACAGCAGAAACAGAAATCAGGAAATAATCCCATTTGATATAGCAACAAAAAAAATAAAATACCTGGGAATAAACCTCACCAAGGAGGTAAAAGACCTGTACTCAGAAAACTACACAACACTGAAGAGAGAAATCATGGAAGACACAAACAAATGGAAACATATACCATGCTCATGGATTGGAAGAATCAACATCATCAAAATGTCCATACTCCCCAAAGCAATT
>PVJI01032269.1:0-12364 GCA_004026765.1 Micronycteris hirsuta
GTTGGGTGCATATATATTTACAATGTTTATGTCTTCTTGGTGGATTCTTCCCTTGAGTATTATAAAGTGTCCTTCTGGATCTCTCTTGATGGCCCTTTTTTGGAAGTCTATTTTGTCTGATATGAGTATTGCTACCCCAGCTCTTTTTTCTTGTCCGTTTGCTTGGAAAACTTGTTTCCAGCCCTTCACTTTCAGTCTGCGTATGTCTTTTGTCCTGAGGTGGGTCTCTTGTAAGCAGCATATGTGCTTTTGCCCAGTTTTTAATTGGGTTGCTTGTCTTCCTGGATTGGAGTCCTGTGTGTTCTTTATATATTTTGGAGATCAAACCCTTGTCCAAGGTGTCATTGGCAAATATGTCTCCCATGTAGTTAGTTCTCTTTTCATTTTAATGCTGTTTTCTTTAGCCATGCAGAAGCTTTTTAATTTGATGAGGTCCCATTTGTTTATTCTTTCCTTTATCCCTTTATTCTTTAGTATACTATATAAACATATGCTCTTCTAAATTTTATGAGTGCTTACATATGTCAAGATACGATTAATATGTAAAGTTTGATTAACATATGTTTGTAAACCCGATTATGAGCTCTGATGTGCAAATTAGATGCTATTATTATCATTATTCCAATTTGGCAGAATGCAAAATTGAGAAGAGATTTTCTCAAAGACATAAAATTATAAGAAAGATAGAATGCAAACTCCATATTTTATTATTGCAATATACATTACCTTTACACCAAATTACAGAATCTTTTAAGTTAACAGGACTTAGTAAAAGTTTTTTCGGTTGTGTTAGAGTTTCTATATATGTATGATTAATTGTGGCTTCTTGATTGATTTCATCCAGATGATATTTTACCTCTAACATAATAAGGACTTTTATCAAGCAATGATTCAAAATACTGTTTGACTGATAGTTATGCTTGATATACTACTAGAGAGAAAATATTAAGACAGCTTAGAAAATGGTTTTTCTAATGTTCTTATAATCTAAAATGATTTAAGTAGAAAAATAAATAAGTTCATATAAATAGTAGTGTTGTGATAAAGGTATAATCAGGGGTCAATGGCAGCATAGCAAAGGACACTAGCTCAACCTAGTTGTCTAAGCAAAGCTTCCCCTGGAAAAGCACATGAAGATGAGTTTGGGGAGTTAACATGATAAAATGGCTTAGAAGAACTACGGAACAGAATTATTAAATGGCAAAAGAGATTACCGAAAACTTGATATTACAATTAAATCAAATTCAAGGAAGGGAATGTTAGGAAATGACTCAAAATAGATTCACTAACACAGGCTCTTGAAAGTATAAGTTTTTCATACCTAATTTTAGTTTTACTGATGTGATGGGTAGAAAATGAATAAACACTGAAAGTCTTCCAAACCCCTTTCTATCCCTCCTGAATATAAAACCGTCCCTACAAAGGATGGGTGAGGCATCTAGAATGTTTTTGTTTCATGCATAGTGAATAGAAAAAGTCTTGTTTTAATAGAGAAGTTAGGAGGAATGGATGACATGCAGACTAAACATGTGAGATTTCACTGCGGGTCTTCCTGCTCTGGGCACTTGCATTATCATTGGCACAGCCCTGGCATGCGGAGACAAATTTGCCATACAAGCACATGAAGTTGGGACTTTGTCAATCTTTTTCATGGTTTTATCTCAGCTCACAGACACATCCTGATACACAAAGAGGATCTCAATAAAACATTGGTGAATAGTGAATGAGAAGATTAAAGTCATCTAGTGAATAGTCACTAAGAATTTGCTTAATTTGATCAAGTATATTTTCAACTACATATATGAAAATTAGAGTTAAAAATAAGTCTGTATATGCAAGTTAAAATGGAAAGGATGGTTAATGAAACACTATTATTTTCCATAATATTCCAAGGACATTAATACTATAAGAAATATCATTCAGAAAATGAGATGCTTAAATATTGATAGCATATATAGCTCTAAATAATAATAAAAATAGGAGCCATATTTCTTTCAGTTTAAAATGGATCGAGATAAAATTTCCTAATAAAATTCTAAATAGTTGTGAAAATATCATCATATTATTTTTCTCAAATAGAACCAAAATGTTCATTTAAATAGAGAGTTAATAGTTTATCAGTCAGAATAGGATAGGGTGTGCTGTAGTAACACTCGTACAAAATTATAACAGCTTAGTCATATTTTTTAAAAAAGATTTATTTCTTGGAACTTAATGTCTGTTGTTAACTTGAAAAATGTCCAGGGTAACAGCTTTCTCAGCAGTGAGTCAGTGATCCAGGCTGATGGCGGCTCCACCATACTGTAACTAAGCTGACTGTAATATATGACCTTCCCAGATGAAGTAGCAGGGAAAGGGAGGTGGAAAAATCAGCAATCAATTTTTCTCTAAGAAGTGACACAACTTATTTCTATTCACTTTTCCTTGCTTGTAGTCAGTCATATGATAACACATACCTTTAAGGGACCAGGGAAGTGACTAAAAGAGAAAAAAATAGGAAACAGTGGTGGTCGGGTTTAATGTCTACAGTTGAAAGGTAGGTAAATGGATATTGGAAAATTAATCTGAATTAATTTTCATTTCAAGTGAGAAATTCTAATACTTAACTATGAATTCTTTACTCTCCTTTTATGACAAAGTAAGAAAAACTGGGAAGACTGTGTATCATATGCAAGACATGAAATCTTTCCAATTATAAACAATACTCTGTGAGAAACCAAAAGAAAGGTTATTGGTGTGTAACACTTATCATCACAAGCTTTATTGCCAATTAGTTTTCTATCCTTGACAACATTATCACATAGACAATTTTTTTTCACAGCCAGGATTGATAAAATGTACACACATTAGTGATAATTAAGGACTCATGATTGTTTGCAAACTCTCAAGTATGCTACTCTTGCATACTCCTTAAAATATGAAATATTTTTAGTTATTACATGTTTGACAATTCTCAAATAAGGGATTCCTATGATCAGATATAAACTGGTCTTTCTTCCAATTTACAATCACAATGTTTGACTGAGTCAGTATTTATACATGATACCTATTCACATATAGGTATATGAAGTTGGTCAGTTTTGTATTTCTTATTCTTGTGTGACAAGTAGCCTTTCGTCATTATTCAGAGACTGCTTTGATTGACCATACGACTCTCAATGAAATGCTTTAGGAAACATAAAAAGCTGCCATGTATTTCCAAAATTGGTATATCATAAAAAATGAGTTAAACAAAGGTTTTGGAAATTTAGTAGTCTTGCAATACTTAGAATTTATTATGCTCTTTAGCATTTGGTGACAGCTAGGAATTAAATACCAATGAAAAGATCCTATTTAACATTCCTCTAGGGGTCATCAAGAATCATCTGTTATTTTCTTACAAGGACAATGAAGAAAATGAAATTCTTATAGAAATATGGGAGAAAATCCATCTACAAGAAAAAGAAAAGGAAAAAAGATGCATTCATTTAAGAAACAGTAGCAGAAGAAATTCTCAAGACTAATTTGTCCTACGTAGTGTGTGAGTCATTTAAGCAGCCAGGAAATTCAGTGGCTGAATGCTTCACTGGCTCTGCCACCCAGTGGGCAGGGCAGAGCACATAATTCAGATTATCACCTACTGGCTGAGGATGCTATACCTGCACACGAATCTTATCTTTTCCCACTGATAAGTGATTAACCCAGTGTACCAGGCTTATTCAGCAGGACTCGAGTGGTTAAACTAATTAAATTGGTGGTGTCCTACATTAACAGCTACATGAATTCTTGCTGCATTTCTCCTTAAGAAGGCAGACACTCCCAACTGACTTCAGGGCCAAAAGGATGTCTTCTGAACTTCCTAAACAGAGAACAAATGTTGCCTGCAGTTCAAAGCTTCTGTTAAAGCTATTTGTATCTACCATTTCAAAATTGTTGTTTATTAAAATTATAAGGGTAACATGAAGTCAGATATTGGCTGAAATACTTATAATAACTAATATAGAGCTTATCTATCCAAGGGGGTAACTACTGATTTAGCAACATTATGATGAGCATCGTAGACCTAGATGTATTCATTCAATAATTTGACTAATTGTTCATTCATGTATTCACTCAGGCAACCATTTAGCTTATTATATCACCTGCAGTTATTATTCATATGTTGAAAACAGGCAAGTAGAATGTGTTAGGATAACTAGAAAAATACCATAGCATTAAAGAAAACCCAAGGTGCGCTAAAACCCAAGGTAAAAATTTAAAAGAAGAAACCATACTAGAATATGATGTATATTAAAAAAATGATGTAGTCTAAAACATTATTAAGTAACTATTTATAAAATGAAAGGCAATTTTAACAATAGTGATTTTGGTTCAGTACACATTAATGGGGTAACCAAATGTTGTATAAAACATTTTATAGATCGAGGTATTTGTTTCCCAGTATCTATTGTTTTCTGCATCTGAGCAAGCAGTTTTTTGAGGGGAGCAGCAATATATACAGATAAAGTAATAAAAATGGAGCAATTCCACAATTTCAAATAAATATACACATATAAATACAGTATTTGCTCTCAAGAATGTGTATGAGTCAGTTTAGTCATTGACTGTTGAAGGACTGAGCTGTATTTCAAAATAAGCCTATGAATTCATAGAGCCTATCAAGAAATTCAGAAACCTATCAACAAGAGTAATGTACCTACCGTTGCCACACCGTATGAAGTGAGAGGACATGAGACAAGGGCATTCTTAAGCAACAAATTTTGAAGACAGTCCAAAGTGTTCTGCATATCAAGCAGGTTGTGAGGTCAACGTGCAGGAAATATCACAACATAAGTTATTTTCAGGAAGTGACACCCTGAAAGCCCTTTCTGAAAGCAGCCCTGACAGCTAGATCGTCTGCAGACACACCTCCGCCTGAAACGTCCCTTGGTCCTGCGGATGGGGCGTGTGGTTAAGGAACACACTGACAGGGATTCAAAATAAATGCAAATGAAAAAAAGAAGAAGTAGCTATGTTTGTCTGTTTGTGTTATTTGTGACAGGATTTCCAGAAGAGTGTTTTTTTAATTCCAAAAGCACTGAGAAAATTTACTTTTTCAATAATATGGCAATATATTTTTTAATTCTGTAGTTTTCTATCAAAATATTTTCTTGAGAAATTTAGAGGCCATGACACTAAGAAGAAGCTGTGCCTTCTTTTATTTAAAATCTCATTGAGAGGTAAATGTTTAAGTTGGTATTCGTAATTCTCCCATTTTCTTTGACTTTCCCCTGCTTTCATACTGCTCCCCCCTTTTCCAACCATTACATGTGCCTCATAATGTCTCCTCATATTCCTAAGTACTTTTACTGCATCATTTAATTATATTTATTCTCAATCCTCAATGACTTTCTCTGCACTATCAGTGCTTTTATCTTTTATCTCTCTAACTTTTAATATTTTGGCATGTTAAATCATATTCAATATGAGTTACTCAGCTATCATCATATAAAGAAATAAAAAAATAAAATGTATCCCTTATCGCTTATGAATTGAGTGACAAGAGAAATGTATTATCTAGTTTAACATATATTACTTTATGACAATTTTTCATAACAATAACCTAGATGTTATTGTTCTCATTTTATACATGAGCGAACCTAGCTCAGGAAAGTAGCTCATATGTTGGAATCAGTAACAACAAAGCTGGAGAGTTTCAACTGATAAAAGGTAGAGTCTCAGTGTATTTTATGAGGTCTTCAGTCTAGACCTTGTTTCAGTGGATCAGATATTTTCCCCACAGTGTAGATTAGCTCTTTTTTCTAGGCTCACAAGTGTTTCTTCTAACACTTTAAAGAATATTACAGTGCTATTCTTACATGGAGACAATGTAGATATTAAAAGGGGACCTTTATAAGCTTTGATCATGATTTTGAACTATAAATCTTAATTCCTATCAATAAAAATGTTCCCCAAGCAAAAGCAACAGGGAGAACACGCAAAGTGTTTTGCCAATATTGTTATTTCAATTATAGATCAAAGCAAACAGTATCATCTCAGAAAAATGAGTAGGTAAGGAAAACAAATTAAAAACAAATGAACAGCCTTTCTATTTAATTTTGTTGTCCACAGTCAGGACCCACTGACTTGAAATTCACCTGGGAAAATTTTCCTATTGGAAGGTTTATTGTCACACCATCATTCCCATAACCAGAAGGAAATAATTGTCACTGCTAGTAGTAAGTATCTGTGTAACAAATGAATAATTACCATACAAAATTACATGGCAAAGTGTGGGCACATTGGAAGGATTTGCATCTGAAGTAAATAAACTAAGAGAAGGCAAAACCTTAACAATCATGCTGATTCAAAGGACTTGAGGCAAACAGAAAAAAATTCCTTTTGTGTACACCAACCAGAAACAGAACCGACCTCAGGTAAGTCCAGTCAAAGCAAAGGGGGTATGAGAGGCGAGTCCAGAGAAAGGAATATTTGGAATATAGCCATAGGATCCTCTTTTTAGGAGTCTGTAATCTCAATTGTAGGTGGAGATAAAACTCTAATGTACAACAAGCCAACTTGGACAGATGTTTAGAAATACCACTAATTAAAGTGCACTTGTTTAGCTGAAAAGTTAATTCACTTTGATAAATGAGTACTTCACTGCAAATGAAAATTGTATTTTGCTTTATATTAACACCTCTCACAGATAATTTGAAACCAAGTATGATAGTATTTTTTCTGAACTATTTTCAGCAATTCAGGAAGCAAGTACAATTGTAAATACTATTTTCCTTGAAGTGGAAATTAATAAGTGTATTTCTCTTTTTATTTTAGAACAATTAAACAATTCTGATCCATCTTTCTAAATTTTTTATTTCAGTTCTTTAGGAAACATGTATAATACAAACACAGTCATATAAAAACACGGAGTAATCTAATAATGTCTGTTGCAATCCCCAGAATGATATAATGCCCAGGATATCCAGCATTTTATTCCTTTTGTTAAACATGTGAATTCTGATGTGCAAATATAAAGTGAGATTTAGACCATAGTTTTACCATAAATTAGAATCTGAAATTCACTAACATAATTATAAACATTAAAGAGAAATTTTAAATTACATTTTTTAGCATTGAAAAAAAATAGTTACTCTTAAACAGCAGATAGAAGTTCCAATGGATGAATAGCTTTTTTTATGAATCAAATAAAAATGAAATAAAATTATAATAAAGAAAAATATGTAAATGTCTAACTTAAGGCACTGAGTTGTGTTTATACTAAACAAAGTCAATATTCAGATAATTTATCTAATTTTGGTGAAAATATACATATACAACTATTGTTTTTACAGTTGTATTTTTAATTGTTATTAGCTAATATTTTCCCCAATAAAGTAATAACGGTAGTTCAAAAACACATTTCTCACTGAAGATACTGGTCTATT
Source organism: Micronycteris hirsuta (assembly GCA_004026765.1). Classification (NCBI taxonomy): domain Eukaryota; kingdom Metazoa; phylum Chordata; class Mammalia; order Chiroptera; family Phyllostomidae; genus Micronycteris; species Micronycteris hirsuta. The sequence continues at coordinate 7,407 of PVJI01032269.1, forward strand.
ACTGAAACCTCAAACCAATGGAAATTTAGAAAGAGAAAGTAAATAGTTTTGACATTTACTCACATGTTATCACAAGTGGTAAGTACTCCTTCCTCCATTTTCTTACCTCTTGCCTTTACTTATCACACTCATTGAATTCAGGTGTGTCGGCTGCCTGTGGCACCACCCAGATCTCCTTTCTGAACCATGGATTTATTCCCCGGACTATTTCAAGTTCTGCCAGCTGACAGCCCTCTTTTGTTTTTGCTCAGGCTGGAGACAACTACCTTGACAAATCCACATTCCCTTCCTAAGCCATCCCCACATCTAATAACTGACCAAGAGAGAGATGTAAGGTCTGGCACCCTCTGCAACTCTGGATAAGGCTGATGGAGCGTCTAGCCCCAGCTGTTATAGTAGAATCAGCTGAGGAGTTTGATGAACCTGCATAGCACCCAAACTGCTCCTTTTACCTGCTCCTCTCTCCTTCCTCTCACTTCCGTAGTTTCTGATGCCTAAAGATCAAATGCTGTACACTCTGATCTCGCTCTCAGAATTGGTTTCCCAGGGTATAAACCCATGACATATGACAATTCTTAAAAAAACAATACATATTATCATCTAAGTAAATATATATAAGTGCATGTGTATATATATACACATATGCATGTATGAATATGTGTATATATATGAATTCTAATCCCATCATGCCCTTAATCCCTTTTTATTCCAGTAATCACAAGAAGCCCAAGATTCCAAAGAAAGTTCCCTTCATCATAAAGTTTGTGCATTCCCTACAATTTTCATATCATTCTCCCAATTTTGACTCCTCAAACTCTTCTCCTGAGTCCATTGTAATGCATGGACCACTAACAGCAAAATTCACTATATTCTCAAATTCCTTTCTGAACAGTTCCTTCAACTCATCTCTCTGACTAAAAATCTGCTTCTCCCTTAGAGTATTCTTTGTTTTAGAGTTTTTTCTAATGGTATTTGTCTTCTCTGCAGCATTCCTTATACCATAGATGGTTTCCTTCCTAGTCTTCACCATTTATAAGTGACTTTCCATATTCCCTCTCTTATCCCCCAGATTTGAAACCTAGTTTATTAGATTCTATGTTTTATCATCCTTCTTTGTTGCAGTCATAAAATTAAATACTGGTTCCTTCCTTTCCTCCTTTTAATTATCCTAAAATATAAGCACCTGGTTTATTATTACTCTCAAAAAAGCTAAAGGAGGTCAAACATGGTGATAAGAGATCAAACTTAGGGTGACAAACACACAATGCAAAATACAGATAATGTATTATCGAATTGTACCATTGAAACCTATATAATTTGATTAACCAATGTCACCCAATTAATTTAGTTTTAGAAAGCTGCTGTCAAAATTTTGGTGATTTAAATATCCTATAATTGATCCTTTCTATATAATCTAACCTCTGTCAAAAATCCAAAAAAGTAACAAAATTAAAACCACCAAATCAATAAATAGTACTTAGTAAGGTTTCCTTGTGCACATAAGAAGAGTTCGTGAACTGGGAGCTTTCAAGTCTAAAACTAATATGAAGCTCAAGGGCATTACAGGATAGTTTATAAAGTGAAGATGTGGAAGTTACTTAACCTTTACAATGATTGGTTATTATAGTGGAGATTTTCAGACAGCAGAGGGCTGTGTAAAAGTGATTATTATACAATTATTTAGGAAGATAAGTTTCTTTTATGATTACTAGTGATATTTACAAGGTATAACCTCAGTTTCACTTATGCTCATGAAATTAGCTAGATTTGGTTTTCTTTATATGATTTAAATGGCTTTATTTTCTCAGAGAATTTTCAAGCCCAGTATCTGTTTCATATTTAATTTTAATACCTCTTTGTTCTTGAACTTTCCAACGGTCTTGTCCACAACACTTCTCTGACATTGACCCCATTGTTATACTGCAGAGGTTGTCATTACCAATAAGTGTGCCCTTTCAGTTTCAAACACTGTCTTGCCATCCTTTTCTGAAACGATGTGTCTTTCTAACCACGCCCTGTGCTACCTCAATTCCAATATGTGACTACATAGGGAACTCCAATGTATTGAACCGGCCAGTTTTTCTTTTTTTCCATCCCTCTATCCCAACTCTTATGTTATAGGAGATTAACATAATCCAAAATAAATACATATGTGAGATATGGTGTATTTGACTGAAAGGGATATGGGAATATTACAGTAATTCAGAATTGCACTGATGCTGGGTACCTGCATGTTAGAGCTGTTATATTTCTCTTGGGCATTAAACTAACTCCTTGGGCTGTCGGGTCATGGTGGTAAGAAACAGGAGATGTCTGGGGGACCTGAATGTTTTACTTAATAACGACCATTTGTACAGAATTATAAATCATGGTATCATTTTGAAGTCTTATCAAATAAAGATTTGGCTCTGATTATTATACATTTGTATGGCATACTTATGGGTATGCATACATATATAATAAAAATATAATATGTTGAGAGTACAGAAGGCCTGACCATATCTTGTTATGATTCCTTTTATGTTGCTTAGAATTCTGGGCACAACATAACAAAAACATTTCTGAATATGTTCTTAATTCCCAGGCCCCTCTGTCACCCCTCACATAACCCCTCAAGAGTGAGAGGTTAAATCTCACTCTTTCTGAAGCTGTATCCAGGCAACTAAACAGTATTGTAAAAAATGACAAAACAATGCTGATTGGAATTTAAATTTGTGTCACCAAATATAGTGTTGAATGGCAGACAATTATATCTCATTTCCTTATATTATTTGTATTCTATATCAGAGTTTACACCTCATCCCTCTTCAAACTCCCAACACTCTGCTGCATTTTAACTTGTGGTAATAATACCCACATTTTCAAACTCCCATACATACAAACAAACCTGATTTTTTAACCCATATACTCTCCCTACGCCCCCTATATCCACTGAATCCTACCTCATATACAAAATCTGTGCTCCAGAAGTTGTATAATCTCGCATCTCAATTACCAAATGCTTTCTGTATAGGAAATCATTCCCTTTCTCATACAACACTCTGTGATGTCACAGCATGTTCTTAAGTTCCCTTGTCTCCATGCGCCCCTCTACCTCCCTCCCTTCCCACTTCTCTGCTGCCTTTAGAGAAAAAAAATCACATTATTATAATTGCTCTCTCTACTTCCTCATATCTTGTACTGGAACCGAAATTTTGATCATTTCTTCCTTCATGTTTTACCAGGTCTCCAGGACACCACACATTCTGCCATAATTATAATGAAAATACATTTTTAAAGAGCCAAACTTCCTCACCTATCTGAATTTCATTTCCTGGGGTCTTCTCGTCTTCTAATCTACGTACTCTGGAGTATCCCAGGATGCAGGCACCTCCTCTCATCTGTCTGTGCTGTCAGGCTCACTGACAGTAAGTCGTCACTTAACATCATCCATGGGTTCTTGAAAACCATGACTTTAAGCAAAAAGGACATAAAATTTAATAAATTTTACCTTAGGCTAATTGATATAAACAAGAGTTAAGTTCCAACAGATTATTTCATTCACAAAAAAAATCATCAGACTTCTAAATAAAGACCCAAAACACTTCTAATATTAAACATTGGGGAAAAAAAGTGAGCTATATACATATTTAAGAAAGATTAATAGAAAAACACGATAATTATTTTCCGGCTTGCTGATTTCAGTCCAGGTTTTTGCTGACCAGAGCTTCTCCCAGCAGCTCAGACACAAGGTGGCAACCACCCTGGTTAGGACACAAAACTGAAGTCCTGATTTTCACTCTCCAATGGGCAGCACGGCTGATCTTTTTTCTGCCTTATTCAATTTTAAGCAGAAAAATTGTTCCTTATTTGCTCAGGCCAAATTTCTGGAATAATCCTTAAGTCCTCATAGCCTGCAATTATTAAACAAGTAAATTATTTCAGTTTATTGTCAAGATATTGGCAAGGTTTGGCTGCTTACCATCTCCATCATTGTCTGACACCTACATTATTGGAATTGACTCATAAATGCCTGTGTTAGAAATTGCAGTTCTATGATTATTCACCACACAGCATCTGGGGCCATTAAAGAAAATTAAGGAAACAATTTACTCTTTTATTAAGTTATGTCCCATGGCTTTTCATTTTACTAAGAATGATATCTATCAATAGTAATATATAACTATCACTGATATCTAATTATCACCAGTGTTTGTGAGGGCCCTTCTGCATCATATCTGGTCACTCCCCATGTATTTCACTGAGTTCCAGGGCACGGGCCTTCTTACCAGCACTAGAAAATACTGTGTATCTTGGCCCTAGTCCTGGCTAATGCCTCTGGCTGCAATATCTCTCTCCAAATGTCCTCAGAGTTATTTGTATTTTTACTCCAGGCCTCTCCTGAAATATCCTTCTGAGCATCCCCCATTATCCATCTGAAGATTCTAAGTTCCTTTCACTGCTGTATTTTTCTCTACAGCACATATAACCTGACATACATAAAATTGATGTCTGTTTCCTTTCTCTGAACTATAAACTATGGAAAACAAAAGTTGTTTTATGGTTGGTTGTTTTATTCCCTTTCAGGTCCCAGTGCCTGAAACAGTGCCTAACCCATAGTATATACTCAGTGATTATCATTGAATAAAAAGATATGCATTCATTTGTATTTTACTCAAGTAGAATATTCTTTAGATAAGTTTCTTCCAATTATGACATCTTGAAATATAATGGTAGTTGGTAAAGTTGTAGAATTTACTCCATTGATGTTTCTAACTGAAACTATCATTTAACTTTTTGTTGTGTGCTTTATATCACTATAGTCTGCCTCTCACAAAATAACAAACACCTTTTTTTAAAATTTTACTTATTTATTTTTAGAGAGAGGGGAAGGGAAGGAGAAAGAGAGGGAGAGAAACAGCGATGTGTGGTTTCCCATGGTGCACCTCCTACCAGGGACCTGGTCGGCAACCCAGGCA
>PVJI01032270.1:0-12373 GCA_004026765.1 Micronycteris hirsuta
AGGGAGTATCTGTGAGGTTCCCAGGAATTCCCTAATTGCAGCAGCCCTCAGCTCACCTGCAGACCACGAGGTCTCAGCTGCCCTAGCCACCCCTACCCCCAGCCTCCAAAGTCTAAGGGAATTATTTTGGCGACGCAGTCCACTCACGTATTGGCCTCCTCGCTGAAGCCTGTCACCCACCTAGAGTGGGCACCCCAGCACTCCCTCCATGCCTCCTGGGACAGCGCTGCCTGCTGGGAGCCACCCGGGCCCCTGTGGTAACAGTCGGCCCAGTCCTTTTCTGAGGTCCGGAAGCGGAATTGCTAGGCACCCTCAAGTCTCTCACACCCTCCCTGTTCCACCTTCATCTTCCACTCAAAGTCCCAGTCTGGGGTCTCTCCTTCTTGTGGGTCCTTGTTTTGCTCAAGGACACTTGCACATTGACCGTCTTTCATTCTCATGATCTCATGACATCGGTGTCACAGGTTTCATCATCCCCATTGTTTAGAGGGTAAGGTTCACCCAAGGCAGAGTTGGGCTCAAACCGGCATCTTTTGTCCTCAAATCTTTGTCTGTCTCTGTGGCACTAAGTTTGACCAAGATTGGGTCTCTCCAAACTTGTTAACAGCCTGCCACTTCCTTCCTTGTTTATATATTAGCTGGGAAAAATGGACAAGGAAAGTTATTTTTTTATCAAGAGCTAAGACAAGCAGTTTTGCTCCAGAGATGATATGAGAGCAGAAGGAGTCTCCAGAGGCAGGGAGCCCTCTGGAGATCTGTGTTCTTGTACTGGTTTCAAGATCCCAATTACACACTGCCTGACCGCTGAGATCTCATCCCTGTTGTTTCCTAAGGCATCAAAAGAACGATTCGCTCTCCCAAGAGCCCCCCAAGAGTCCTCTGGTAGCCTGACATATTAGGTGATTGGAGCAGAACTGTGGATAAAAAATGGCTCTCCCCAGGGTATCACTCCAGTGGCCATACATTTATTTAAAAGAAGCTTAGATACAACAATATTTTTGTCCCTCACTCCCTGAACTTTGCCAAGAAGTAAATAAAGCTGGCGTGAGCTCCTCCCCTGCAGAATCCATGTGGTCGCTCAGGAAAGGGGGAGAACGCCTGTGGGGTTCCCCTGAATAACCTGACAGTTTCTCAAGGCATAAGAACTGAAACTGGGGCTGATGGGGTCAACTCCATGCAGGCGTCCTGCCCCTGATCCACGCAGGAATTCCTCTTTGAGGTGGAAGAGATCGCCCTCCACCAGGCTGAAAGGGAAAAGGCAAACTTCCTGAGAGCCTGTTTGCACCAGCTGCCCAGGGCAGGGTTGTATGGGCTACTTTCTCTGGTGCTCAGTACACTCTGCCCACCAGAAACACATGGACTCTCTGGCCCTGGACCTGGCTCCTGGGGTCTGAGGAATGTCTTACTGAGGATAGACTCATCACCAAGTTCCCAGGCCTGACTCTAGCTGTCACCTCTCCAGGCCACCCACTGTAAGGAACCCCGCTGAGGGCCTTTCCCGCCCTAGAGCCTGTTTTCTCAGGCCTGAAAAAAGGAACCACATTTAAATTTAAACTCAGGGTTGGTCCAAGACAGATAATGGGAATGGAAGGAAGGAAGGAAGGAAGGAAGGAAGGAAGGAAGGAAGGAAGGAAGGAAGGAAGGAAGGAAGGAAGGGAGGGAGGGAGGGAGGAAGGAAGGAAGGAAGGGAGGGAGGAAGGAAGGAGGGAAGGAGGGAAGGAGGGAAGGAAGGAAAAAATTGGGGGTAGGGATGCTTTGTTTTTTAAGTAGAAAGAAATATATAACAATTTATACAGTTAATTTCAAAATCAAGAACAAGAAACTTAGACCTATCCATACCTTTCCAAAAAAAACCCGCTATTATAGGGGAGGAAAACTTTTCTTCCTTTCTAGGTTTCTTTAGCTGGCCTAATAATCAAATTGACATAAGACAGAGTAAAGGGAGAAAAGCAAATTTAATTTCGTATGAATAGGAGCTCCACAAAGAACACCTGAGAGGCTCCCAGCGGGTTGGTCAATTGAGGCTTGAACACCATCCTGAGTAAAAAGGAGGTAGGAAGTGGGACCTCGGAGGAGAGGAAAACAAGTCACAAGAAGACGGAAAGGGCAAATGTTTGGTAAACAAATGTTTGCAGGTAAGTCCTTTTGTGTCAAAATTTATCTTTGGTGTCAAAATTTATCTCTGGTGATAGCTCTCTTCCTGGAGTTAGGCCCTCTATCTAAATTTGTCCAGGCAGTCAAGGGGCAGGTAAAAGACTCTTCTTGAGTCTGTTGGGCCTTGATTGTCTTTTAGTTCCAAATAATCCACACGCCAAAGCAGCAATTTCTGGGGCAGCCTGACCTAACCCCTTCACTATAAATAGTTCCCCTATCCTTCATTACAGTCAGTAAAGTGGGCAGAGAAAGAGAAGAGGCACGTGTAAGGAGAAATAAAAAGCACAAAAGACTATAATCAATAAAAATAATAATAGCTGACATGTAATGTGCTAAACCCAGTCTGTGTATTTTCTCATTTATTCTCCCCTCAAATCCTATGAAGTAAATGCCCCTGTTTTAGAGTGGGGAAGCCGAGGCACAAAGATTTTCAATAATTTTCCCACTATAGAGCTAAAAAGAGAGAAGCCAGCCTGGAAATCTAGTTCTGTTACCAAAGACTCCACTCAAGAGACAGAGATACTAAAAGAGACAGTCTTCCCTTGAGAAGGAACCTTACCCTACTACCTTTAGACTTCTGTGGCTAAGTATTTTCCTCTATCATTTCTTAACAATAAGAATTAGAGGAGAAATTCTGTGCTTCAGTGGAAAACCGGCATTGTCACACACACAGCCCAGCCTCCTGAGCTAGCGGCTGCTAGCGTTCATTGCCCCTGAGGCATTTTACAACCTGTACGTTGCAGGTAACTAATAGCAAGGCAAAATGCAAATTCTGTCCTGTCTGTAGCAGTTGGATTAACTTCCCTTTCACACTGTGGAAGAAGGTACTTTTGTTCTCATTTGCAGTCATTTTAACGTTCCCTTACTCACATCAGTCTGTGCAGGTTTTTGGCCTCCCCTTGGAAGAGGTTATAACACTCATCAGTTTTTTTATTAATGGGTTAAATAAAATACTAAATGTGTATTTTTATATCTGAATGAGAGTCATGACTTTACCTTTTTAAGTATAATTATCCTTAAACAGAATTATCAAAGCATATAAAAACATTTCATTGGTGCTTTCTGGAGGACCCTGGGCATGATCTAACCCAAATGGTTTCCAGAGAAACTGGGCGACTGAGGACGGCGTGTAAATTAGGTCTTTCACAGCATAGTCTCACCCTGGCAATTTCCTGTCAAACACTGTGTTTGGTTTATGTCAAAGTTTGATGGGTAAAGGTTCCGGTCCCCTCACGTTGACTGGTCTTTTTTGACTGTTGATCGGGAAAAATCAACGGGTATGTAAATTCTACCCTACCATAACATCTCCATGATATGTATCTTCTGCTATGTGTCATGGGCTGTTTCAAGCTCTCTCCACAAAATAGCTGAGAAAGAGCTTCAGAATATCTGTTTTGAAATAATAATAATAAACACACGATTTATGTCATTATCTGCAATGCAGGAGCACAACTCAATGGCATTTTTTAAACATTAGACACATGAAGATCTCTCAGCCAATTCCTACCTCCCTTGGCACAACCACTTTTTGTTGTGTGGGCTTTGGAGTCAGACAAACATAATTCAAATCCTATTTCACCGCTTAGTAGAATGTGGGTTTGGACAACTAAGTACTGTTCCTAAGCCTCAGTTGTCTGCTGTGTACATAGGAAATAATCATACCTGACTCACAGTGTCACCAGATTGGTTCCAAACCGGGGCAGACCCTGACCCAGCACAGTCCGAGACCTCCAGGCTCTTGACTCAGGCAGGAAAAAATTCAAGAGCAAGTCCAAGTGAGTATGAAAGTAAGATTTTTTTAGGTAGAAAAAGAAAGAGGCCAGACTTGGGTTCCTGGAGACAGAAACAGAGGGTAAGCCTGGGACTGGCTGCTGTCACCTGCTGCTCCCCTGGCTGCAAGTCTCACCGGGTGCCACTGTGAAGGAAGTGAAAGCACATGTCCGCGGATGCAGGTGAACTTGCAGGTTAGTCACACACTGGATCAGTCAGTTCTTGGGATTTTGTGTGTTTCCCATGGTGGGTTGTGATGTTGAATTCTGTGTCTGTCTTCTGGTTGGGAGGGGGTCTTGTTTCTAACATGGGTCGTTCCAGAAGTGTCATGGCCTTCTACCTCCTTGGCCTCCCTTCTACCTGTGGTGTCAATTTTCATAATAATGATGATATAATGAGCTTTGGGGTCATTTTTTAGTCAATGTTTCCTCTATCTTGGGTTGATCTGGTTTTAGCCGGTTCTTGTTGTTGCCTTCTGCAACCTCCGCAGGAATTTCCTGCCATAAACTGTTTCCCTGTGATCATGTGTAGAGGTGGGGGCTCTGGGCTTATGGGCTTGTGTTGTCCATTCCTACTTCCACATTTCACTCATTGAGAACTTTCCTAAATTTTTTCCACCCTGCCTCAACAGGATTGTTCCTGTTTCAATGAGATCACATGGAGAGCTTGGGATCTTTGGGAGTATGCCCCTGAACTGTTAACCTCTGACTTCTGGGCCTTCCTAGGAATTAATGAGTAACCATGTCAGCAAGATATCCTGTCAGTGGAAAATGATGAGTCATCAGCAGCACTTGAAGCAGATCGTTGGGAACTGCTCCTGATTTCTTGCAGCCAAGAAACTTCATTAGCTAACCCCAGAAAGCTTTTGTGAGATGAGTTATGTGACAAGGTGTGAATACCAGCTGCTATAGAGAGACTTGGGCCATTTAAATCTCAGCAATGCTCCAGCCCTGCCTGATACCCAAGATGAGGACGGTGCCCTTGGGTATCCCATAGTTAGAAGCGCTGGAACCCAGCAAGAGAGCCAGCATTCTGATGGCCCACCCACCTGCCCAAACTATGCCCTTGGTTTACTGCAATCAGCCAATTTAGTTTGCAGCTTGATTGATCTCTCTGAGGACTCTAGAATGATCACCTCTCAACAAGCATCAAGCAGCTGAATGATACAGACACAGAATCTAGTCTATGCCCACCCTCTTTCTTATAGAGAAGAAAACTCTTGGAAAACTTTAAGGATCTAACAATATTCAATGTCTATTTGGCTGTTCAAAACCAACCTAAAATTTTACTTCCTTTTGTTTCTAAACATAATGCAGAGAAAAAAGTCTTCCATTCTACTGGGACTACTAAAATCATAAAATGCATTATTGGTTCCAGAGTAGCTAGTCACACACACACACACACACACACACACACACACACACACACACACACAAAGATTGCTCTGGTTTCTGTAGGGGGTTTTTATTTGTTGATTTGGTGTTTTCAGTTGTTCCACAAATCAGCAGCTGAAATTCTGGTGGGATATGTAAATGGGCCAGCACAGAGCAGAAGCCATAAAAATGAGTATGGAACAAGGTCTCAGCTCTTCGCTCCAGAGGTACTTGGCTCTTTACTTTAGACTTGGGGAATAAGAGAGCAATAGAGCTTAGAGGGACCTCATAGTCCTTATATCCAATACACCCAATCTACATTGATTAAACATATGACCTTGGACAAGGATTCCCCAAACCTCAATTTTCTCACCTGTAAAAGTAATTCCTAACTAACTTGTTACAAAAATCAAATGAACTCTGATTGTGCCAAAAGTTATAAGTGCTTTCTTTGTGATCATGATTAATCCTCCCAATTCCATTTTTCAGATGAGAAAACTGAGGCTTAGAAAGGTTATATAATAAACCCAAGTTCACACAATGAGTCAGAGGCAGAGCTGATACAAAGGACAATCTGCAAAGGTTTATCAATGAGGCGTGATGATCTTGGATGAATAAATACCTACTTGAAATGCTTGAAACACTTCATTCTTTCAGTCGAAAACATCACCTTTCACTTGTGTACAGGTCTTTAAAAATATAGATAAGGGAAAGGTGAAACTCCAGGCCAATCCCTTTCCAGATGAGGACATGTTTGAAGCTAACTCGAACTAAGGAAGTGTCCCGACTTGTTTTGTCATATCCACACACAGATCAATTGGTGACTCAATAACAACTTGGTCATTTTCTTAATAGCAGCCTTGCTCAAAGGAGGAATAAGAGAGAGTAGTTATTTTCAAATGACAATGATCCTGAAAACTTTATGAATTTTATCTGGCGAGTTGAGGAGGATTGAGGTATAGGAGAGAAAGTCCAGTGTAGTCCTAGGAAAGCAGATATGTAGGGATTCAGGATTTGTGGTAAAGAAACCCAACCCTGGGCTCAGGTGGTCCTGATTTCCCCTCTATCAGCCTTTTATTAGTAAGATATGGTTTTTGTCTCAGTTTTTAGTCTCTGAAATCTCAGCTGTAAAATTATGGAAATAATAGTACCAATCAACAAATTATTGTTTTGATTACTCTTTTTTTAGAACTCCAGCCCAAGGCTGCTGTTCTCAGGAATCTCCACTTTCTGAGGATGAAAGCAAACAAATCTGGTTCTGAATATAAAACCCTATCCTCTCATCAGTGAACTTCACCTTGATCCCTGGCTTCTCCTTTCCTGGGACTTGCTCTTTTTACCTTTGTAAAATATTTACTTCTTTTCTCCTGATTAACTTTCTTATCACCATTACATTGAAAGAAAAGGTTACATTTGGGTCATCAAACGTGAGTCTCTTGAAATCTCTATTTCTTTAAGAAGCTCTTCAAAGTAAAAGAGAACAAGAACTGGACAATTTTTAAGACTCTAACTATAATACCAGTGTTATTTTAGACTGAGCATTGATGACAAGAGAAACCACTGGGCCGTACTACCACGGGCAATACCGACAACTCTGCTGGGGCTCCAGCCTCCATGGACTCAGGCCTGCCTCCTTTTCAGCTCTGGAGAAACGAAGGGTCCTCCATAAACTACTGAACTTTCTTCGGCATGGAAATGACAAAAGGTCTCACTAATGGATCTATTGACTATTCCAAAGTATTGATGGAGTCAACCAAGTTGCAGTCAAGTCATGAAGACTCGGGGGCATTCTATTCCTCTATGGCAGAGTCTTCACACCTCTTTAATGAAGTACCCTTATCAGTTTAAAAAAATTGTGAGTGCCCCTCCCAAAATATGTAGATATTTATTTGCTTATGAACTATATAGTACTAATATATCATATCATATTCTATACAAATTATGAACATTATAAATACACAAAGAAAATTTTCCAAGGTGATGTCTTAGTCTCTTTGGGCAGCTATAACAGAAAAGCACAGACTATGTGCTTATAAACAACAGAAATTTCTTTCTCAAGGCTCTGGTGTCTGATGAGGGCCTCATAAATGTCCATGTTCTCACTGTAACTATGTGGAGCAAAGGACAAGGGTTCTTTGTGGGGTCCCTTTTATAAGGGTACTAACCCCATTCACGAGGGTTCTGCTCTCATGAACTGATCGCCTCCCCAAATCCCCACTTCCAAATACCTTGGGTCTTAGGGTTCAGTATATGAATTTTGGAGGAGATAAAAGCATTCAGCCTATAGCCAGTGACAAAGGAAAACCTGGAAGGTCTATTATTTTCTTCCTGTATCCCAATAGATCTCTGAAGCACGGCACTAAGGCAATGGTTCTCAAACTTCAGGTGATTAAAACAACCTACAGAACTGGTTTAAAATGAAGGTTCTCCAGGCCCCAACCCTGGAAGTTTTGATTCAGTTGTTCTTGGGATAGGCCCATAGTTCCTCCTTCTTCTGAGCTCTTAGCTGCCTCCGATTCCAATGTTCAATCAGATGTTGGAACCGCTGGTCCCGATCCTTCTGTTTTCCTAACCTTTTCGTTTTCGGCTTAAATTTGATCACCGTGGTCCTGCTGTTATCTACCGCCTGGACACCCTCTTGATCCCCAAGGTGAATCAAAAATAATAAAATTAATTATTATAGCTGCCATTTATTATTTCCTCCTTGCCAGAATTGCTAAGGGCTTTACCTCTTAAGCTACCTCCTTTAATCTGATCAGGTAGCTATTATTAGTCCCATTATACAAGTGGAGACTTCAGAGCATGAATGTCTTGCCCTAGGTCACCCAGTTAGTAAGTGATAGGCCAGGTACTTGAACCTAGATCTGTCCGATTTCAAAGCCTGGACTCCTGACCACTAAGCATATTTTCTCCAAAATAAGTCAGTATAATTCATTGAACCTCTGCTCTGTGAACCAAGCACTTGGCTGGGCACTTCACATACAAATCTTTAATTCTCAGGGCATACCTGTGTTTACAGAGGTGTGAATCTCAGTTCACAAAATCTTGTCAGTGAGAAATGTTTTTATTTTCTTTAACCTATCTGAACTACGAGTCCAAACTCTTTTTTCAGGCACTCCTGGATTCCTTCTCCCCACCCCCTGCCCCCATGATGGGTCAGACACAATACTCAGGCCTGGGGGGTGGGGGGGTGGAGTGGGGAGTAAGTACCTGGTGTTCTGTCATCAGTTCCCACAGGTGGCCACTGAGGGGCCTGTCCTGCCCATCTACATGGCCTGTTGGCACTGGAGGCCCACTGCTCCTTCCACCCCACGCGAGGCACGGAGGCATCTTTTGTCCACCTGCCAACACACACACACGGTCATTTCTCTCTGGGTTCTTACCACCTTCTAGCAGAGTTCCTGGGAAGCAAGGGACTGTCCCCTCTGCCCTTATGGACAAATCTCCACCTCCGCCACACACTTGCAAAGCCCAAAAGACTCTTTCTAATGATGGGAAGGTGTTTAGCCATTTGCTTGCCTTTGTTGGTTAAATTTACTTGCTCTAGCGTCTAAGTTTTAAGGAGACAAAAGATTTGTAGACTTCTCTCTAATTTACCCTTCTTAAGTGGGAGAGAGAGCAAAGAGGAGATGAGGGAAAAATAATATCAAGTTGATACCTCAAAATACTGTTTCCAGCTCACATTATCCCATTTTACAGGTGAGTAGATGGACCTCACTGAAGTTAAATAGCATTTTGCACACTATTAGATGGTAGACCCAGGATGCTGGAGGCACTAGGATGCACTGTGTCTTCGTAAATTAATCTACAGGGCAGGGTAGGGGTCCTGGCACTCCCCAGGACATGAGATTGGCCCAGGGGAGAGGAGGCCAACGTCCATACTCAGCTGATTTTAGGTTCCAGGTTTCTGGGAAATAAGAAGTAAAATGTAACCTTCAGATCCTTCTTAACTCTTCAGGATAGGACAGAGCAAGCCAGAGTTAGGGCAGAAACCTCTGCTCAGAAATTGTGCATCTGAGTGGGCGGTCCCCAAGCTGCAGCCCTCTGGAAGGAGGTGCAGCCACAAGACAGCACAGTGTTAGGATTTGGCCTAGGGCCCATCTGTCCCAACCTGCTGCTGGCTTCGGAGTATCCTGTCTCAGTTTCAGGCAGGCAATGATCACCAAGTCATCTAACATTACCCAACATTTCCATTTGGATGTCTAGGAAACATATCAAACTCTACATGGTCAGAACTGAATTCCTAATCTTCTCTCCAAAACCTGCTCCACTCACCGCCTTCCTCGTATCAGCTGGCGTCAATCCCATTGTCCCATTGTCCAAGCCCAAATCCTTGAAGTCACCCTCCACTTTTCTCTTTCTCTCACATCCCACATCCCAGTAGTCAGGAAATCCTGCGCATTCACCTTCAGCCTATATCCGGTACCCACCCACCACTCCCCAATTCCACTGTTACCATGCTGAACCAAAACACTGCAGCCTCTCGCTGGATCACAGCAATAGCCTCCTAACAAATCTCCCTACATGCACCTTGCTCACTAGTAATCTGTTTCTTGGCTTGCAAACCAGAATGATCTTTTTAAAATATAATACAAGTCAAGTCAAGCTACTGCTCATAATGGTTCCCCATGTTTCATAGTGTAAGAGTCAAAGTCCTTATAATGATGTCTCCCTAATCACTGGTCTTGTTGCTGTTCCTGGAACATACCAGGCATGTTTCTACCTCAGGGCCTTTGCACAGGATATACAGACTGTTCCAGCTGCCTGAACTCTCCTCCCCCAGATATCCACAGAGGCAACTCACTGACACCTTTTCTCAAACTTCAACTTCCAAACAAGGCTCACCCTGACCATTCTGTTTAAAATCCCTACCTCCTCCCACCCCCTTAACTCTGCTACACTTCTTTTTCCATAGTTCTCATTGCATCCTACCAATCTACATAAATCTCTTATTTATTGTGTCTATTGTCTATAATCTGACTCCTTCCATCCCGAAGAGTACATAAGCTTCACGAGGACTGGAATCTTGGTCTGTTTTGTTTGTGTGTACGTCCAAAGTGCCTAGGACAGTGCCTGACATGTAGGAGGTATGCAAAAATGTTGAACAAGTGAAGAAAGTTAAAGTCAAACTAAAGACCCAAGGATCGTTATCAGAGCTGCACACAGTGGTATTCCCCTGCCTGGTTTTGGATGACGACCTCACTTCTTGGTCCTCTGCACAGCTGGAGCGTGAATTAGCACAGAGGAGTGCAAATGTGTTTATTCTAGGGTCATCTCTCCGTAGGGTCTCAGCAAAAGCATCCAGTTCTGCATCTCTGCTCCTTCTTACACTGAGGTTAGAGGTTTTCCACCCCTTTTGGTTTTAGAAATATTGCTCCACCCCTCTTTGGCCACAGGCACCAGCAAGTTTGCTGAATTCAACAGAAAACGGAGGATCTGGGAGTTCTCCACACAGCAAAGCCCTTTGCTTTTTCTTCGGGCCTACCCTGCAATTTAAAATACCACTGCCGTAAGCCTACAACCCCTTCTCAGTTCTGTCAGGGGAACTTAGGCAAACCATGTAGGAGCCACCTACCCTGACCTTTGACAGGGTTTCCAAACACAACACATTAACTTTAAATTGATTAATTTGGAACCGTGACTTTGGCTTAAGAAGGTAAGATTACATGGCAAGATGTTCTATTTTCAACATGTATCAGGATAAGAAACACTTTTGTAAATCAACCTTTTTATTTGTAGTAAACATACTGAGATTTGGGTTGGGGGTAGCAAGGAATGTCTGAATAGTAGGTAAAATGTTTAAAGGTTAATTATTAATGGACAGCCTTTCTTGACAAATTGTCAATAGACAATCTGGTCTCTTTGGCTTCAGAAATTAGCAAGAAGACCTCGGACCCCGGGTGATACGGGAGAAATGGAAAGTCCCCTGTGTGTCTCCATTTTCTTGCTTTTGAGCATCTTTATCCAATCCAGTGCCCATGGACAAAGCCCCGGACTAGGTAAGAGCCTGCCTTTTCTCTGGAGACGGGCATGAATTTATTTTTTTAATGTATGTCAGAAAAAGTCCAAGTGTTTTTGACTGTGTGGAACAGAGCTTGCTTCATAGCATACTCAGTGGCTTCATAGGTCACAGGGGCATGTAGCATTTTGTAACAACTGAAATTTTAAGAAACCACTTTGGGAGCAGAAGTCTTCTAAAAGCACTGCAGCTGGCATTGAAGTCTCTTTGCTTCTCTGATTCAGAAATAGTCATGCTTAAGACTTCTTCAGTGCAGAGTAATCTGGAAGAGTTTCCGATCTGCCTGAGAGTTAATTTGGCATCTGATTTGCAATTGGGAAGCACAGCTCGCATTGAAATGCTCCATCTTGCTGAAGTTGTCTAATTGCTAGCTCTCTCCAAAGAGAAAGGAATTTGCAGAGTCCTGCTTCCGGTCAGGTCTAAAGCACAAATATCATTACACAAATTTCTAGACTTTATTGTTTCTGCCATAGTTTTATCCTGAGTCTGAGGAATCCACCAGCAGTCGTGCCTGTTTGGTCTGTGAATTCACAGAATAGATCGATGGCCAAAGAGATCCAAGTGTGTGGCCAGGTAGGTGGGTTCCAGGTCCCTAAACAGTGCATAGGATCAATTGATAATAGGTATGAAGTGAACCAAACAATGTGGCCAAATAAGACTGACATTTGGGACTTTGCTTTTGTGCTGGTCACTGATCAGGAGCTAGTAATCCTAAAGTAGAGGCTTAGATTTTTCTTTCCTCCAAGACTGTGCCTGGAGGGAGCTCCAAACACTTTCAGAATCAGGACTCTACTAACCAGGATGTACCTGAAAATTCCAGAACCCTTTTTTTCTCCTTTAAGAAACAGGGCTGTTCTCTGTATTTAATTATTATTCTGTATCCTAGATCAGTTCATAATTTATTATTAATTATTATCATCCACTGAGCATGCTGTGTGCCAAGCACTATGCTAATTATTTTGCATACACACCTCATTTACAAAGCTATATCCAAAAGAGATGATAATGATTTAGAGCCATACAGGCAAAATTGCTGGTGAGTTTTATTCCCTGGACT
>PVJI01032271.1:0-12361 GCA_004026765.1 Micronycteris hirsuta
GGGAGAGGATGCAGATAACTGTAATTGAACAACAATAAAGTTATTACTTAAATTAAAAAAATGAATAAATGAAATATTTAAATAAAAAAATAAAAAAAATTAGGATAGTTTAAGGGACCTCTCCAACAACATCAAACATACTAATATTTGAATTATAGAGGTTCTAGAAAGAGAAAAGAGAGAGAAAGGGACAGAAAACTTATTTGAAGAAATAATGATTAAAAACTTTTCTGAGGTGGTGAAGGAAACAGACATGTAAGTTCAGAAAGTATAGAAAGTCCCCAAAAAAGACATACCCCAAGGGACCACAAAAAGACACATCACAATTAAGACGAACAAGGATGGAAATAATAAAAATTAGAGCAGAATTAAGTGAAATAGACAACAGAAAATAGTCTGAAAATTAATGCAACAAAGAGCTGGTTCTTTGAAAAGATAAAACTGACAGACCTCTGGCTAGACTCACTAAGAAAAGAGAAAAGATTCAAATAAATGAAATAAGAAATGAAAGAGGAGAAGTCACAATGGACACCACAGAAATACAAATGACTACCAAATTTAGTAACCTAGAAGAAATGGAAAAATTCTTAAAAATAGGTGAACTTCCTAAACTGAGATGTGAAGAATTGGAAAATCTAAATAGACTGCTCAAGAGTAAGGAAATTGAAAGAGTCACCAAATATCTCCCCCAAAATAAAAGTCCAGGGCCTGATGGCTTCAATAGTGAATTCTACCAAACATTCAGAGATGATTTAATATCAACTATTTTCAAACTCTCCCAGAAAATCGAAGAGGCAATACTTTCTAACATATTTTATGAGGCCAACATTACCCTATACCCAAACTTGGCAAGGACAACACAGAAAAGAAGAAATTGCAAACCAGTATCACTTATGATATAGATGCAAAAATTCTAAATAAAATACTAGCAAATTGAACAAAATATATTAAAAAGATAATACATCACAATCAAGTGTGTGGGAAACAAGGATGGTTCAGACATGCAAAGTTAACAGAATAAAAAATAAAAATTATATAATCATATTAATAGATGCGGAAAAAGCATTTGACAAGACACAATATTCATTTATGACCAAACACACACAATAAAGTGAGTATAGAGGGAAACTACATCAACTTAATAAAGGTCATATATGACAAACCCTCCGCTAGTATCTTACTCAATGGTGAAAAACTGAAAGCTTTTCCTCTAAGATCAAGAACGAGACAAGGATGTCCAGTCTCACCACTGTTAATTAACTGGAAGTCCAAAGCAATCAGGTAAAATAAATTAAAAAAGGCATCCAAATTAGGAATGAGGAAGTATAATTGTCACTTTTTTGCAGGTGACATGCTTCTATATATAGAAAGTCCTAAATACTCCACCAAAACTATTAGACACAATAAAATGCAGTAAAGTTACAGGATACAAAATCATTGTACAAAAATCCATTCTATTTCTTTATACTAATAGTGAAATATAAACATAATAATAAAAATAATTCCATTTGCAATTGCAACAAAAAGAATAAGATAGGCATAAACTTAACAAAGTAGGGACAGGACTGAAAACTACAAGGCATTATTGAAAGGAATTGGAAAAACACAAAGAAATGGAAAGCTATTCCATGTTCATGGATTGAAAGAATCAACATAATTAAATGACTGTGTTATCTAAAACAATATGCAGATTTAATGCAATTCTTATGTCATTCTCAGTGTTTTTTTTTCAAAAAATGTAAATAAACATCCTCAGATTTGTATGGAACCACATAAGACCTTGAATAGCCAAAGCAATCCTGAGGAAAAAAAGAACAAAGCCAGAGCTATCACATTCCCTGACTTCAAATTATACTACAGAGCTACCATAATCAAAACCACACCGTGTTAGCAGAAACACTGACACACAGACCAACAGAACAAATTTGAGGGCCCAGAGATAAACCTCCACATATATAGGCAATTAATTTTTTTAAAGATTTTATTTATTTATTTTTAGAGAGAGGAGAAGGGAGGGAGACAGAGAAGGAGAGAAACAGCAATGTATGGTTGCCTCTCACATAGCCCTCACAGGGGACCTTGCCCACAACCCAGGCATGTGCCCTGACTGGGAGTCGAACCAGGACCGTCTGGTTCCCAGCCCGCGCTCAGTCCACTGAGCTACACCAGCCAGGGCCTATAGGCAATTAATTTTTAACAAAGGAGTCAAAAATATACAAGGGAGAAAGGAACGTCTTTTTCAATACCTTTTAAAAGGTGTTGAGAAAACTGGAAAGTTGAGACTTCCGGCCAAGATGGAGGCGTAGGTGGACACACTGCACTGCCGCTCACAACCAAAAAGGATAAACAACAAGTTAAAAAGCAAAACAAACAATCATAACGGACAGAGAATCGAACTGAGTGGAAGTCCAACAGCCAAGAAGTTAGAGAGGACACGTTCATCCAGACCGGTAAGCAGAGCAGAGCCGGGTAGAGACCGTGCCTAGCGAGATGGCAGTTTGCCTGGAGAGACTCACTATAGCTGCGCCTGGCCAAAATGCTGCCTGAGCACTCAGTGAAGCCCGCAGCCGGTGCACCTGGAGAAGCCCCTGGGAACCAGTGGGGCTGAGACTGGTGGACCAGGTAGTCCCTCTTTCGCAGGCAGATAGACTGGGAGAAGGAGCTGGGGAGTGGAGCAGATCGTGTGGCCCACCATGGCATCCCACCATTGCAGGGGAAAAAAAGCCTTGGATCACCTGTTGAAAGCACCTGAGGGGGGTGAGGCAGCAGCTGGAGTGGCTCCCAGCCTCACAGGAGAGCTTATTGGGGCGAGGGTGAATGGGAGTCAGCGGTAAATGGAGCAAGCACCATTGCTCCCTCCCAGGCCCTGTCCCCAAAGGAAGTGTCACAGCACAGCCACATAGGTTGCCCTGCACTGGTGAACACCTAAGGCTCCACCCCTTAAAGTAACAGACACCCCGAGGGGGGAAAAATGGCCCAAATGAAAGAACATAACAGAGCTCCAGAAAAATTACAACTAAAGGATGAGGAGATAGCGAACCTATCAGATGCATAGTTCAAAACCCTGGTAATCAGGATGCTCACAAAATTGGAAGAAAGTTGGACACAGATAAATGAACAAATGAAGGAGATGCTAAAGAAAATGAGGGGAAATGTGCAGGGAACCAATAGGGAAGAGAAGGAAACTGGGACTCAAATCAACGGTGTGGACCAGAAGGAAGAAATAAGAATTCAAAAAAATGAGGAGAGGCTTAGGAATCTCCAAGACATCTGTAAATGGCCCAACATCTGGATCATAGGGATGCCAGAAGAAGAAGAGGAAGACCAAGAAATTGAACATTTATTTGAACAAATAATGAAGGAGAATTTCCCCAATCTGGCAAAGGAAATAGACTTCCAAGAAGTCCATGAAGCTCAGAGAGTCCCAAAGAAGTGAGACCCAAAGAGGAACACAACAAGACACATCATAATGACATTATCCAAGATTAAAAATAAGGAGAGAATCTTAGAAGCAGCAAGAGAAAAGGAGACAGTTACCTACAAAGGAATTCCCATAAGACTGTCAGCTGATTTCTCAAAGGAGACCTTGCAGGCAAGAAGAGACTGGAGAGAAGTATACCAAATCATGAAAGGCAAGGACCTACATCCAAGAATACTCTATCCAGAAAAACTTTCATTTAGAATGGAAGGGCAGATAAAGTGCTTCCCCAATAAGGTCAAATTCAAGGAGTTCATCATCACCCAGCCTATATTATATGAAATGTTAAAGGGATTTATATAAGGTATGGAGGGATATCAACAGGGGAATGTGAGGGGGAGAGAGGAGGAAAAAGTACAGAGAAAAAGTAGCATAAACGGTAGGTAGAATACAGACAGGGGCAGGTTAAGAATAGTATAGGAAATATAGAAGCCAAAGAACTTATGTGTATGACCCATGGACAAAAACTAAAGGGCAGGGAATGGGGGGGATGTGGGGTGGAGCGGAATAAAGGGGGGGAAATGGAACAACTGTAATAGTGTAATCAATAAAATATATTTAAGAAATTAAAAAATAATAAGAGTAATGCCAAAAAAAAAAAAAAAGAAAACTGGAAAGTCACATGCAAAAGAATGAAACTAGACTGTTATCTGACACCCCACACAAAATTAATACAAAGTCAACTAAGGACTTGAATATAAGACCTGAAAGAATAAATGATCTAGAAGAAAATATAGGTAGTAAACTTATGGGCCTTTTACCAGAGGGATTTTTGTGAACCTGACCCCAAAGGCAAAAGAAATAAAGAAAAAAATAAATGAATGGGACTACATCAAACTAAAAAGCTTCTGAACGACAAAAGATACTGTCAACAAAACAAAAGGCAGCCAACAAGAGAAGATATTTGTAAACAATTACTCCAAAAGGGGGCTAATTTCCAGAATACATAAAGAACTCATACAACTTCACAATAAACAACAAAACAATCTTATTAAAAATGGGCAGAGGTCTTGAACAGATACTTTCCCAGGGAAGATATATGGATGGCCAACAAATAGATGAAAAGATGTTCAACTTTACTAGCTATAAGGAAATGCAAATCAAAACCACAATGTGATATGACATCACACATGTTAGAATAGCTGTTATCAATAATACAAAAAATAACAAGTGTTGGAGAGGGTATGGAGAAAAGGGAACCCTTGTACACTGCTGGTGCAGTCTCTGTGATGGATCCTCAAAAAATTAAGACTAGAGCTGCCATATGACCCAACAATCCCTCTTCTGGGTATCTACCCAAATCATTTGAAAACACTTATTTGTAAAGATACATGTATTTCTACATTTATTACAACATTATTCACAGTAGCCAAGACTTAGAAACTACCTAAGTGTCCTTTGACAGATGACTGAATAAAGAAGATCTGGTACACTTCCCGTCAAGATGGTGGAGTAGATAAACATGGTACTTGTCTCTTCCCACGACCACATCAAAAATATAATTAAACTACTTCTGGAGAACTTTAAAGAAGAATATTCACAAGAGTGAAACATTAGAATCAGCACCCAGTGGGTCAGAGACTTGCAGCATTTATGGACGTGTCTCTGGGACGAGTGGATTGGTCAGCAGTGAGATACGCTCTTGCACCTGCTCACTGCTGCTGTTTCGGGGCCCTTTAGGTTTGGGCACAATGAGTAGAGGTAAATGGCAAAGTCTTATGGGGCTAGCACTCTTGGGGCCTTTTGAGTCGTCCAATTAAATGCTGGTCCTCTCCCCCAAGGGCTAGTGAGACCTGAGCCATACATTGAGATTTGCTTTATGGAGCAGCATGCGATCAATTCTGGCAACTGCTGTATGTGCACTTGAAGAGAACTTGTATTTTATAGTAGATGGGTGCAGTTTTTTACATACATTACTAGGTCATGTTGCTATTCTAGTGGTTCAAATCATCTACATCCTTATAATTATTTTTGTTACCTTGTTTTAGAGTTACTAAGAGATGTGTGCTGAAATCTCACATTATGATTGTGAATTCTTCTATTTCTACTTGTAGTTCTGTCTAGTGTCCTTTTATATAATTGAGGCCATGTTATTAGGTACATATAAATTTAAAATTGTTTTAATTTCTTGGTGGATTGACCCCTTTATGAAAATTTTGCTTACTCTCTTAAGGAAGTTTTCCTTACCTTACTGTCTGCTTTGCTTGATATTAGCATAGCTTCATCAACATTTTTTAATATTGTTGGCATGGCATGTATTTGTCTATCCTTTTGCTT
This sequence comes from Micronycteris hirsuta, assembly GCA_004026765.1. Lineage (NCBI taxonomy): Eukaryota > Metazoa > Chordata > Mammalia > Chiroptera > Phyllostomidae > Micronycteris > Micronycteris hirsuta. Next base: position 5,756 of record PVJI01032271.1, read on the forward strand.
TATACCTGTTGATTTACTTAGTCTTCAGCGCATTTTCAAAATTTTATGACACTTTTTTAAAAGATTTTATTTATTTATTTTCAAGGAGAGGGGAAGGGAAGGAGAAAGAGAGGGAGAGAAACATCAATGCATGGTTGCCCCCCACATGCCCCCCACTGGGGACCTGGCTGGCCTGCAACCCAGGCATGTGTCCTAAATGGGAACCCAATCGGGCGATCCTTTGGTTCAGAGGCCCGCACTCAATCCACTGAGCCACACCAGTCAGGGTTTAAGCACGTTTTTGTATGCAATTTATACTTTTAAAAAAATTAAGTCTGACTATCTTCACCTTTTATTTGATGTATTTAATATAATGTCTGTATTAGTTTGCTAAGGCTGCCATAATGAAGTACCACAAACTGGTGGGTTAAACAACAGAAATTTATTTTCTCACAGTTCTGGAGACTAGAAGTCAGAGATCAAGATGTCAGCAAGCACGGCTTCTCCGGAGGCCTCTCTCCTTGGCCTGACGTGGCTGTCTTCTTGCTATGTCCTCACGGTCTTCCCCTGCACACAAATGCCTCTTGTGTCTCTTTTGTGTCTAAATATCCTTGTCTTATAAGGACACCAGTCAGATTGGGTTAAGGTCCACTTTAACAGCTTTGTTTTCAATGTAATCCCCTCTCATACATAGCCATATTCTGAGGTACTGGGGGTTAGAACTTAAATAGATGAGTATTGAGGGGACACAGTTCAGCCCTGAACAATGTCTTCTATATTTAGGTTTCAACCCATAATTTTCCTGTTTGGTTTTCACTTGTCCCACTTTGTTAATCTCTACCTGCATTTTTTTTTTGGCATTTTTTAATGTTTATTTTTCAATTACAGTTTACATTCAATATTATTTTGTATTGGTTTCACGTGTACAGCAAAGCAGTCAGACAATATACACTTTACAAAGTGTTCCCCACTTGCCTCCCAATGTTCCCATTACCCTCTTGGCACCATTTATATTTACCACGATACCGTTGATGTATTCCCCATGCTGTACTAGACATTCCTGTGACTACTCATTACAACCATTTGTACTTCTTACTCCCTTCCTCTCTGTCACCCAACCCCCACTCCCTCCCTTCTGTCAACCACTGGTCCACTCTCTGTGTCTGAGTGTTTCTCTTTTGTTTGTTCATTTATTTTGTTCTTCAGATTCTACATGTATGTACAATCGTATGTCATTTGTGTTTCTCTGATTTATCTCACTGAGCACTATACCTTCCCTTCTTTTATATGGCTGAGTGGTATCCCATTGTATAATTGACCTACCTGCATCTTTATTATTAATGAGGTAAATCTATCATTCTTTCCTTTTAATAACTTTTTAGTTATACTTTATTTTTTCTTCTCCTTCTTTGAGTGGCAATGTAGAAATTACTACCCCCCTAACTTGACTTACTAGTGCCTAATATATAAATAAGTCTTTTTGCTAATTCCTGCCTCACATAAGACCTTAGAACACTTTATTTTTATTAACCTCGCTCTTGTTTTTTGCTATTGTTTTCACATAGTTAAAGTCTACATATATTTGAAACCCCATACAACTTTAATTAATGTTATTTTACGCAGTCAATAGTCAATTAGATTTATTCACATGCTTGCCCTTTCCATTGCCCTTCGGTTCTCTTCATTCCTGTGCTTCCCCCTGCAATTATTTTCCTCCTGCTTCTGCTTGCAGAATTCCTTTTAGGCTTTGTTTTGGTTTTGACTTGGTTCAGGTCTTCGAATAGAAAATTCTCTCGGTTTTTGTTTGCATGAACTCATCTTTGTTTTGTCTTCATTGTTGAAGGATATTTCTTTTAAAAACGTGATTCTACTTGGACACAAATTTAATTCCAAGACTTTAAAGATGTCATTTTATTGTCTTTTAGTTTTCATCATTAAAAAAAAGTCAACTATTAGTTTTCTTTTTGCATTTTTAAAGTGTAATCTTTTACTGGATGTTGTTAAATTTTTCTTTTTGTTTTGATTATTAGCAGCAGTTTTATTATGATGGGCCTAGCTATTGATATTTTTTATTCATCTTGTTTTTGGTTAATACAGCTTCTTAATCTGTGAGTTGATGTCTTTCATCGCTTTAGGAAATTTCTTCACCAGTATTTTCTTTAAATATTGTTTCTGTCCTATTCTATTTTTCTCTTCTGCTTCTGGAACTTCAGTTACATTTAAGTTAGACCTTACTGTGGTCATACATTTATTATTCACTTTTCCATATTTTACATTCTACATTGTTTTTCCTCTGTGTTTCAACCTTGATTTTTCTATTGACCAGTAGATCTACTGACCTAATTCATTATTCCTCTCTTCATCTGTGTCTAAACTGTTGCTAATTCCTTCTATTAAGTTTTTATTTTTTCATAAAATTTTTTTAAAATTTTATTTGATTTTTTCATAGATCATAGATTTCTAATGAAATTATCCACCTTGCTTTCTTTGATCTTCAGCATAATAATAATAGATATTTTATTTTATTTTTTAACATTTTTTTATTGTTGTTCAATTACAGGTGTCCCCATTTCCCCCCATTACTCTCCCTTGTCCTACCCATACCCCTACCTTCTACATTCAATCCTCCCCCACCTTGTCTTTTTTAAAAGTATATTTTATTGGTTATGCTATTACAGTTATCCCATTTTTTTCCTCCCCTGTATTCCCCTCTGCCTTGTACCTCTCCACCATCATTCCCCCACCTTAGTTCATGTCCATGGGTCATACATATAAGTTCTTTGACTTCTCCATTTCCCATACTATTCTTAACCTCCTTTTATCTATTTTGTACCTCCCATTTATGCTTCTTATTCCCTGTACTGTTCTCCCACTCTCCCCCGGCCTCTTCCCTGCTAATAACCCTCCATGTGATCTATCTTTCTGTGAATCTGCTCCTGTTCTAGTTCTTTGCTTAGTTTATTTTTGTTTTTGTTTTTTTAGGTTCAGTTGTTGATAGTTGTGAGTTTGTTGTCATTTTACTCTTCATATTTTTGATCTTGCTCTTTTTCTTAGACAAGTACCTTTAACATTTCATATAGGGCTTGGTGATGATGAACTCCTTTAACTTGGCCTTATCTGGGAAGCACTTTATCTGCCCTTCCATTATAAATGATAGCTTTGCTGGATAGACTAATCTTGGATGTAGGTCCTTGTCTTTCATGACTTTGAATACTTCTTTCCAGCCCCTTCTTGCCTGTGAGTTTTCTTTTGAGAAATTAGCTGACGGTCTTATGTGAACTCCTTTGTAGGTAACCCTCTGATACCCCAGTGGGTGGTTTTGTGTACATTCCAGGACCCTGTGGGTCTCTTCAACGAACTCTCCTGTGAGGCGGGAAGTTTCTCCTACCGCCTCAACCCCCACAGATTTTTTCAGTCAGAGGTTTTGAGATTTTATTTCCCTGCTCTGGAAACCTGGGTTGGGAGGTCTGTCTCACTCCCCAGTTATTCCTCCTAGTTTATCCACATGCAAATGTGGGACCACCCACTCCACCAGCTGCCACCTTGCTGCGAGTCCTCTAGACCCTGGCTGCCCCTCTCCGCCCCTCCTACCAGTCTGGATGAATATTTCTTCTCTATCTCCTTGGTTGTTGGACTTCCATACAATTTGATTTTCTGGCAGTTCTGGTTATTTTTTGTTCTTAAATTTGTTGTTGTTCTTCTTTTGGTTGTGCAAGGAGACAAAGTGTATACCCATGCCTCCATCTTGGCCAGAAGTCTGTAATAATAGATATTTTAAAGTTCATCAATGGTAATGTCAATATCTGGGTCTATTTTGAGTTTGTTTCTTTTCCTTCTCTCTTGATTTTTGGTCATTTTATCCTGTTCCTGGAATGCATGGTTATTTTTCCTTGAATAGAAGACACTGCAATTACAAATTATAAAGAAAATCTAAAGCTCTGGGTGATAACCTTTTCCTCCAGAGATGATTTACTTTTCCTTTTGTCATGCAGCCAAATTGGCAGCAAATTACATTAACCAAGCCTGTGACTGATCTGTGTGAAGCTGAAGTTGCATTCAGTATTTATGAGAATTTGATATGATCTCATTAATTAGTTATTCTTAGGGTACAGTCTTTCTGGGGTCTTTGCTGAAACCCTGGAATGTTTTGAGGGCTCTAAACTTCAATTTTTTGTCTCCCAGATCTATGAGATTAGCAAAAGCTCTGCTCAGGTCTCTGGCCATTATGTCTTGTGCCACTGATGAATCAGCAAAAGCCCTGAAAGGAAAGACACCACAGAATGTCCAACTCATCTCAAAACATGTCCCTTCTCCCTGGGATCTTGGCCTCTTGAGTCGTGGTTGTGATAGTATTGTTATGATGCTTTCAAAAATTTTTGTTTTCTTAGATTCTATTCAACTTCTATAATTGCTCTTATTGTAAAAGTTGTTCTGATAAAAACTAGCCCTTTATGGCTCTAATTTTTCTTTTTATTTAATTTTGATTTTAATTGGTGAGACATTTACCAAAGTTAAATCTATAAAAGAAGGCACATTAAAAAGTTCCTAGTTTCTATCTCTATTTCATCTCTACATTTCTTCACTCCTCCTGTATGTAACATATTTATTCCTTTTTGGTTATTTGTTCCGTGTTTGATTTTGAATTATATACAAGTCTGTATATAATTATTCCCCTTTCTTCCATGAGAGATAGCATATTATGTACACTGTTTTGCATTCAATGTTATATTCTGAAGATCACTCCAGCATAGCAGATAGAAATACTTTATGTTCCTTCTTACAGTTGTATAGTACTTTACCAGGTAGATATATTTAGTTTAGTCAAATCACCTAGAGTAGGCTTTTAGATTTTTGAGACATATATGTGAAATCACAAAGAATAGTATAATAAGCCTCTGTGTACCCATTGCCTAGTTTTGACAATTATTAACTCATTCCCAATATTGTTTCATTTACTCTCCTACCCATTTCTCCTTGCGTCCCTCATCTCTGAATTATTTAGAAACAAAATTCAGGAATCATATATCTTAATCAATACACACTTTTATGTATTTCCCTAAAATATAAGGAAATTAAAATTAACATTATGATAAACATTTAAAAAGAATTTCTAAAAGTATTAATAGTGACATCTCATGGACATTTATGTGATAGTTACTGCTTTCATTATAGGGTTTTAAATTTTGGGAAGTAATTTGAATGCCCTTAGCCACTTTCAAATTTTTTTAAAAAATTAGACTTACAAATTAAAGTAAAAGAGAATGCCTCTATATGTACAAGGCAGCTTTCAAAGTAAAAGAGAAGGGATCAGTTCAGACTTCCTAGTTATTTGAGAAAAATAGACATTTCAAAGACTATTTTTACAGCCTTTAGAATTTTAAAATGTATTCAATAATTATTGTTAACAGACTCTTCTCTTTTTCCTGCAGTGGACCTCCAAGACCCTAGTTAGTCTTGATATAGGCTGGATCAAGGAGAGAAACACTGGTTTGGATATGGGATAGAAGTCTTGATTTTCCATGTTTTGGATTTTTTAATAGCTAACTGAACATTAGTTTTCCTGCTCAATTCTTTCATGTGCACTAGATGTCATGAAAAGTGTAGAAAGAAATGAGGTACCAGCCCTGGCTGGTGTGGCTCAGTGGATTCAGTGCTGGCCTGACAAATCAAAGGGTTGCTGGTTCGGTTCCCAGTCAGGGCACTCGCCTGGGTTGCAGGCCAGGTCTCCAGTAGGTGGCGTGCAAGAGACAACTACACATTGATGTTTCTCACCCTCTCTATCTTCCTCCGTTCCCCTCACTAAATAAAATCTTAAAAAAAAAAAAAGAATCAAGATGTCATATTTAAAAAGAGTGATTTTTACAAAAATAAAGATGTTTCCTTGTTTGTATATAACCAACTTCAGACTGTTCAGTACAATCAATTGTAATAGAGGAGCTGTCACGGGGCAGTAAGAATATGCTGCACAAAATGTAGACAGTGAGGCTTCAGGAATTCCCAGGACGTGGAAGTTAGTGTGGATTGAGTGCTTTGGGAAATTTGAGAGAAGATGGATTTCGTCGGAATCCTGTAGAATTAGTAGAGACTGAAGAGGAACATAGGAAGGAAACAAAGTAATTTCCAGTGGGGGGAAAATGGCTTGAGCAAAAGTATGGATGTGAGGAAACAGCAGGTGCATAAGGAGGATAAGAAGAGAAGGATGAAAAGAAAGAAGAGTGGTAAATGGGCTAGGTCAAGTCCTCAAAAGCCAATGTGCCTAAAACTCATTTGCTGGGTGACCATTTCACTTCCACTCTCTCTGCTCCCTGATCTTCCTGCGTCTTCCTCTTAGCTGCCTCTGTGTATTCCTTGCCTCCAGTTAGTAGCTGGAAGCAGAAGCACAGAAAGAGGTAAACACGAAAAAAAAATGCTATAATGAAGGTACCTAGTAACTAAAGACTTAGAAGAACAAATAAGATTGATGAATTAGCCATTTGGCAAGTGAATTGCAATGATATTGGCTAATGAAAAAATCAACTAGCTTCTATAGGACATAAAGCCCAAAGTAAAGTGGCCATTAAATTTATCATCCAAGCTGGGGCACTCCAGAGAGTGAAGATTTTGCTATTCATGGTTACACTGGGACAA
>PVJI01032272.1:0-12362 GCA_004026765.1 Micronycteris hirsuta
GGTCTCGCAGCACCTCCGCCAGGAGCATATTCAGCTCCCGTGGGCTCGGAGCCCAGGCCCCGGGATGTTCTGGGTGAGCCGCCTCGAGGTCAGCATGTCCTGCTGACGGGCAGCAGGACAGACAGAGAGACAGACAGACAGAGCCTGAGAGACATGTTTTTACTGAGAGGTCGCCGTAAGTAAGGTCTTGTCCGACTGGGCCCGTCACGGACTTGGCCATGGTGTCATCTGGAGTTTAATGCGACTGTAGAGTTTCTCACAAAAACCCAGCAGCCTTCCACAGGGGCCCTGACTTCTGGCCAGAAAGAAGCTTCTCCAAGAGAGTGTAGTGGAGGGGACAGTGTGCCTGACCCCGGAGGCGCAACGGGGCCCTGCGGCCCAGAGCTGGGTGCAAGGCTCTCGGCCTCATGGGGAAGCCGGTTTGCTGTCCGACAGCTTGGATGGCCTCCTCCTGCCGCCCCGACCCCAGAAGTCCTTGCAGCCGAGTGTGTGCTGAACCCCCATGTGAGCGGCCACGTGAGGCCCACTCCCTTGGGGATGGGAGTGGCTGTGGTGTTTCATTTCGCAAGGGGAGAGTGAGCGATGAGCCATTTTTTCAGATGCCAAGCTAAAGTGGAGAAGAGAGTCCTGAGAGGGAACGACAGAAGTCCCTTTCTGCTCAGTAAGTGGCGCTGGTCCTGGTGACAGAGGCTCTGTGGTCTCGACTCCGAGAGACTCCAGTGCTTCTGAGCCGGTGCGGGCACAGCGGTCAGTCAGTCCGAAGAGCAGGCAGCACATTTGGGCAGACTGCCGCCGGCCCTGCCGGAGCAGAGCTTTGCTGCCGTCCCCGGTGAAGGACGAGGCCTGTGTCGTTTAACTGTCAGGTCGGCTGCAGCCCGGTCCTTCCGTAAACCAGAAGAAAAACATGCCAGCGTCATCTGTCTGTAGAGGTCACTAAACCCCGTCAGGTTCTGAACTCGGTGCCCCGCAGTGCGCAGCCGGGGGCCCTGGGCTCCCGCTGGGCAGAGGCCTGCTGTCTCCCTGTGTGCGTGCACCAAGTTCGAGTGTTAACGTGAATCCGTTCTCTCTCTTGGGTCAGAACTTCTTGGACAACTTCCCCAGCAGCGACATCCTGTCTTTCGTCGCAAGGATCTTCCTGCTGTTCCAGATGATGACCGTGTACCCGCTCCTGGGCTACTTGGCGCGTGTCCAGCTCCTGGGCCAGGTGTTCGGGGACGTGTATCCCAGGTAAGGCTCCTCTCTTGACCGGCAGGTATGCCACGCCGCCAACGGCGGTGCACACAGGTCTCCCAGAAAGGTGACTGAGCCACTCACTGTGAAAGTCTGCCCCGCGAACATGGTTCCAAGGGACAGGTCGTTGCTGTTCTCTCTCCGGAAGAGCTTTAACAGCGGGAGACACTCCCTTGTCCGGAATGTTTACAGTCTGTGCGGTGGGGCCACACTAGGTCTGATGCCATATTTACCTTGCGATTCACTTGCCTACACGTCACTCGCCGAGAAGCTAGCGGCACAAGGAGCCTGCGTGAGCTGATGAGCAGCTCTTCACTGGACTGGGGGCCGTTTGAGTTCCTGGTTACCCGTGTCGTGAACACACCTGCGTTTTTACAGAAACGCTAGTCGATCGCCGAAGGCGGCATGTGTAACGAGAGTCGAGTCTCTGCTGCTCCGACTGCCGCTGTGAGGCCCCGTCCCTGCCTGCCGATGGCAGAGTCGCGAGTCCCCCTCCCTCAGGAGAGGTGTCCACGGGCCACGCCAGGCTCCCCGAGATTTCCGGGGGGGCCTGGCCGACTCTGTCTCTCACTGCCAGTTTCATCAGAGATTCATCCCCGTGGAAAGTGCCTAGCCTTAACTTGTTTTATTGGGAATAAAAGATCACAGATGAAGAAAACTTTTGGATAAAGTTTAAAAAAAAAGTTAAATTTACAGTAAACAACCAACAAACAGTCTTAACTAATTCCGTTAGATAAATAGTTATGAATGTGTCGGTTCAAAAGCCATGAGCCATTCAAAGGAAGGTCCGGTGTCACCAGGCCCCGAGCGCTGAGCGCAGCCCTGGTGCCACCGACACGCAGCTGGAGGACCGGACGCGGGCAGCAGATGCCGGTGCTGCTCCCTCGCTCGGCAAGAACAGACGAGAGCGAGCTGGGCAAAGGCGCGGTTCCTATTCCCCGCCGTTATTTTGCGCAGTGGTGGCTGTCAGCGAGTTTTTCCCTCTGGGAGAAGCCTGGGCTTTCCCTGGCCCACGCTGTGCCCCTCCCCAGCCACCAGGAGCACACCGTCACCCCCCCCGCCCCCCCCCGCTCCGGCCACAGCCGTCCACAGGCTGCATTTGTCAGACACACTCTGCGGTCGTGGGCCCCATTTCACTCTCGGAGCTTATTGGGGACCCCAGGAACTTCAGTTTATGTCCGTCCACATTTAACTTGGAAAAGTTAGCACCAAGAATTTTAAAAATGTTCATTTTTTTAAAGAGCAGTAATAAAACCATTCCTCATTAGCATAAATCACATGTTCATGAATAACAACTATTTCCAAAATAATGTTTTATATTTTCAGAACTCTTTAATGTCTGACTATGATAACTGGATCCTTTTATGTTCTGCATTCAGACTGTTGTCATATGTTTTCATTGAAACGTGTGAACAGAACGCCTCCTCCGTGTGGACGCCCACTGGGGACGGGAGTGCCGTCCCGGCCTCTTCGGATCATGGGGTCTCCCCTGGGATGCTCTGCCAGACGCAGCCAGTCCCAGCCCCTCGGGCGCCAGTCGACTCTGAAGCTCAGGCGCGGCAGCACCGCCGGTCTGCCGCCCACTCTGGGTGGCCCCCACGCCCACTTCTGCAACCTCGTGTTCAGTCATTGGGGGCACCCTGGCTGCTGGCTCTGAGACTCCCCCAAGTGCCAACACGCTTCCTTGTGCTGTGCCAAACACACGTGTTCATGTTCCGTCGGTTTCCTCCTGTCTCTAAGTGTCGGGAAACCGCCAGGCTCGGGGTAGAAGTACAAGGTCTCCAAAATTCTCTCTTCCCTTGGAAGCTCCAGTGTCACCGCAGATGACATACAGCGCTGTTCATTTTCCTCGGAAAGGCAGGTGTCACTCGTTTTCAAGACAATGCCCGTGAAACGCCCATGTCTGCAGAGCTGCCGTCCCTCTGCCTTTTGAAGGAAACAGTGTCCTCGGAGCAAAGGGCTGGGCTGCGCTTCCCGTTGGCACCGCACACCACACTGGAGACGCGGCCCAACCAGCGATGTTTGCCCCTCCCTCAGGGACCACATCAGGGCGGCCTTCAGGGGCGAGTGTGCCACCAGGGAGCGCGGTGGGGGCCGCACGGCTGCCGCAGCCCCTGTGCACACTGCTGCCTTTGCAGAGCGGTGATGCCTAGTGGGGCCCTGAAACAGTCCTCACCTCGGGGACCCCTGGAAGGGCGTGAGGGACGCCCGCGGCTTGTGGTGAGGCCTGAGAGCCACGCCTTTGGGAAGCACACGAAGCTGCCACCTGTCATAACACGGGAATGACAGCGGCCCCGCCGGGGCCTCGGCGCTCTGAAGCGGTGCTCGGGCTGGAGGTTCTGGACAGAAAGGTCTGGAAGCCTGAGTATCTTCGCAGTTCATCAGGGTGCGGGACTAACCACTTGCATACACAGTTTTTCTGGTTTTATTTCTCTTTGTGATCTTGATCTGGGATGCACTCGCCGCTGATGCCTTGGGCTCCTGCGGCGCCTCCGTGTGGCAGTTCCGCTTTTGGGGACTGTGTCTTCGGGAAAGGGACTTCTCGAGCAGCAGATTTCGTCTGCCTTATTTTCATGTGTGTCCACGTTGACTCCCAGACCTTGAATAGTAACACCTGCTCCAGGATTTAGTAGTTCTGTTTGTGACAAAGACCGGTGGCTGAGTCTGAAAAATAAAAACCTGCTCATCTTGCCTTTTCCTTGATGTATCTCATGATAAAAGTAAACACCTTAAAAATGCTGCAAGATAGAGAAAAGAGAAAATTATCCCAAATCTTAACACCATCACTGCTGCCTTTCAGTGTCTCTCCTTCTGATATTTTTTCAAGTGTTTTCTGATTCTCCCGCGTGGTAAGACTCTAACTGGCTTTTTCCCGAGTGGCGCAGACGGATCTTGGCTGTGTAGGTGACAATGACGAGTGTGTTGAATAACTTCAGCGTGTTCCGTCACGTAGATTGGGACCCTCTGTGTGTGTAGGATGCTTCTGTTTTTTCATGGCCGTCTTTAGGGCCACAGCTTTTTCAAGACCTGACCGCCTTCTCATGGCACCCTGAGTGGAGCTGCGGGCCCCAGCGGGGGAACTCTGGGGCAGGCCACGAGGCGGCTCCCACAGAGCAGCCCGTTCGCGGCAGTGCCCCGAGGGCCGGGTGCCTGTCCTCAGCCCTGACTGGGGTCGCCTTCTCGCTCTGCTGTGACATCATCGTCAGGTTTAAGACATTCTGGCTTTAAAGATATTCATAAAGAATTGCATTCTCATATTGATGGTTAGAATGTGCCTGCATTCATATTTTTCTTTCCTCCAAACTCTCTCGTCAACTTCTAGCTTCTTCCACGTGCTGGTTCTTAACCTGCTGATCGTAGGAGCCGGAGTGGCCATGGCCTGTTTCTACCCCAACATCGGCGGGATCATCAGGTACGGCGGCTGCGAGGGCCCTGCCGCCCACGGGGCCCTTTGTGCTTCTCCTGCTGCTGCTGGCGCTGTGCTTTAACCGTGGGAGACACCAGCGTTTGGGGCGGGTGACACGCGGGCGTCGTTACCTGGCAACGCTGATGGGCTCGTTATCTTCCATTTCCACGTGGTTCTAACTGGGAGGGCTGTGTCCCTTCGCTTGGGGCACCTGTTCCTTTCTTTTTCCCTTTTTCTCATTATTTTCTAATGTATTCCTGTCTTCCTTCCCAAAATAGAAACTTATATTTAATAAATACTATATAACTTCTTGGGGTACCTGGGAAGTCTCTTATATGTCAAGGCTACATCCTAAGTTTCTTAAACCGTTTCCACTTAAGAGCGTATTTCAGTATCAGCTGCAGTAGGGGAATAGTTCAGATCCCAGATGGCTCTTTCCTCAATATTCTTCTTCCCAAAACTGGAAGGATAGTCTTTCCTCCAAAAACTGGTTTGGAGGAAACCAGGAGCAGGTTGGGAGTGGTGCTGTGACCTCAGAGTCTCAGGGAACTCCGGGGTCACCATGAGCTTCTCTTCTGAACCCCTGGAAAGCAGGGTGGAGCCGCTGCTGCTGGAGAGCCAGCCTCACGCGAGAAGGCAGCGAGGAGCAGAGGCCCCGGGATCTCATGACCCCCAAGTCCCCGGCAGGCCGCCCCCAGGAAAGCGAGGAGGAGACAGTGCAGGGCTCACACTTAGGTGTTTTTGTGACTGTCTTTGATATTTAGGCTGCATGCCGGGGAGGTGCGCCGGTCCGCACTCCTCAGCACGTGCTCAGAATGCGTAATTAGTTCATAAAACATCAAAGATGGAAAGCCGATCTGCAGATGTTCCTGAGGAAGCAGCCACAGTCACAGAGATTCAGAGGACAGTGGAGATTTGAGAAATGAATAAAAATCTCTTTGTCAAGCAGATGCCCTAAAGATGAACAGGAAATGATGTTTTATATTAACTTAGCAAGTAAAATGAATTGCTTTATTTGTGTCAGCGAGAAAGGACTCAAACTAATTGTTCTCGCAGACCGAGGGGGGGTTTAAACCTCCCTGTCGGGTCTTACTTGTAACTGAGAGACGGAGGTGAACTCAGCACGCTCTTCCTTGCAGGTACTCGGGCGCGGCCTGCGGCCTGGCCTTCGTCTTCATCTACCCTGCGCTCACCTACATCATCGCCCTGCGCCAGGAGGGCCGGCTGACCTGGCCCAGGCTGCTCGTGCACGTGGCCATCATGGTCCTGGGCCTGGCCAACCTGATCGTCCAGTTTTTCATGTGACGTGTCCGCTGGCTCCGCGAGGCCCTTCGGGGGCTTTGAACCCCGGCAACAGCCCCACACCGACCCACTTGGAAACGGCGCTGTCGCCGCACTTCTAGGCGTGTTCCCAACGGAATTGGGAACGGGGAGACGCGACCCGTCCCCAAGTGGTTGCCATCAGAACAGGAAAGCGGCCATGAGAGCGACCCCGGCCCCCGCCTCTTCCGCAGTCCTTGCCGCTGCTGCCCGCTGCTCCCACGCCGGCTCCGCGCGGTCACCCCGGGAAGAGCGAGCGCGGTTTGCTCCGCAACCTGAGTGGGCCGGCATGTTTGCAGCAATAAAAGCCCTCAGGTGCCCCACAGCAGTGCGCTGCCGGTCCCATTTCTGCTCCGCTTCCGTGTGTTCTTCTCTTTCACCGTGTCGCTGGCTGCACCGCTCTCACCGCTTTCCCAGACCTTCACCGCTCAGGACGGGAAACCAAATACCTCATTTTTGAAGAGCCATCTCTCTGACGTTGGTGTAATGGAGTGAATTTCTGACCACGTCCTCCGTCTCTCTTTGGGAGAGAGACAGGAGGTGTCACTACAGGCCCCACAGTCATGGAAATTACGCAGAATAAATGAACTCGTGGGGCTGTCTGACTTCGCTTTTGTTTCCGGTCCAGGGCCAGAGGCTGAGGTCAGAGTTCCAGTTCCCCAGCCAGGTTTTGTGGGGGCCAGGCCCAATCGCTCCCACAGACCCAGGGCTGCGTTTGGGCGCGGAGGGGCTGGCCCCATGGGGACGAGTGTGGGAAGTCTGGCCACGGGCTATGTGAGGCCCCCAGGAGAAGGGAGTGGAGGAGGGGCCGGGCAAGGGCTCCTTCCCGGTGTATTCTCAGGTGAAACGGGCCCATCACTACAGGGAAGGGGTGATTCCCCGTGTGGTGTGACCCCCAGAACTGGCAGGGGAGAGGGCAAATCCTCCAAAGAAAACTCCGTGGATCTGACACAAGGATTAGGGAATACAAATCCTTGGAATTGATACTGTCTTCTCTCTTGTTCAGACTAAAACTAAACCAAAATCGAAGTCCATGTCTTCCTTATAATACAGTGTCCTTGTTCCGCTGAAAAGTTAGATTTCTCCAATTTTAGGCTAACATTAAAAACTGCACTGTGTTAATGCACACCCCACACCCAGGATGGTGCGCAGATTTGTGTTCTTCCCTCCCTCGGGGAAGGATGGGTGAGTCGCTTTTTTAACCAGTAAAGAGCCCCAACCTCGAGAGCAGCCGGAAGTCCCTCCAGCGAAGCATCCAGTCCAGTCCACAGGCGCAGATGCACACTGACGAACTTATGTCCTGAGCTCTTATAAAAACTCTCACATGGGCCCGGCTGGTGTAGCTCAGTGGATTGAGTGCGGGCTGGGAACCAGAGGGTCCCAGTTCGATTCCCAGTCGGGGCACATGCCTGGGTTGCAGGCCAGGTCCCCAGTGAGGGCCATGTGAGAGGCAACCATACATTGCTATTTCTCCCTCTATTTCTCCCTCCCTTCCCTCTTTCTAAAAATAAATAAATAAAATCTTAAAAAAAAAAAAGTCTCACATGGTAATTCTCAAGCAAATGCAAAAGTAGAGAAAACAGTATGCTTATTTACAATTCAAAAAAATAACTAATGATAATGATATGCTAACACCCCCACAATACCCAGCCCCTAGATTTAGTCACGATTGGACCGCTGAATGGGCTTTTCCTGCCCCTTTCTCTTCCACCAAAATACTTAAAGCCAATCTTGGGTGTTACGTCATTTCTTCTCCACAAACCTTGACATGCACTAAATAGCCTTAGAACTTAGTGACATTTAGTGATGGAGACAGTCTCAAAAGTGTGTGTTGGCTGGAACTGCTGGTGGAAGGTGGGTTAATCAGCAGCTGTCACTCGTGACCACACTCCTGCTTTTCCTAACAGCTGCCCGGAAGTTTGGGGCCTTGCCAGGGGGTTCTTGTCCCACGTAACTGCTTTCATTTCAACAAGTTTGGTCTGAGATAAGTTTTACGAGACAAGTTTAACTGCTTCCGTACACGGCGTTTTGTTCTCTCTGCATTGTGAACGCGGCATTGCTCACTCCTGTGACTCTGGCCAGCAGAGAGCAAGCAATTAATGGAGGAAACAGTAACACACCAGGCGGACAAACAGATTCAATAAAATTCTCTCTCCAAGGACTCAGTGAAATGCCGGTGTTCAAAGTGCCAAATGTTTGCACCGAAAACAGGGATGCTGCGTGTCATCTTCACGAAGCACCGACCTACTGCTTTCTGGAGTCAGGTGCCGGCTGGTTTTCTCAGCCCAGTCTGAACGTCCAGAACAAAACCCTAGTGGAGCGGACACCCAACACTAGAGTGTGACCTCAGCCCGCGATCCCAAGTGAAAGGCGCCGGCAGCCAGTGGGGCCCGGGGGACTCGCTTCGGATCAAGTAAACATGCATTGCAAAACCGCTCTGACGGGAACCTCTTAACCTAAACAGTGCTCTCCACAATGTAACTTGTTGTTTTTTTAGTATAAAAGAGATTAAATTGAAATTATGTGGAAGAAAAACAACTCTGGGACTTTGTTTAATTGCGTCTTGCCGGGAAACCGTGGCCTGGCCTCCCTGGCCCCAGAGCAGAGGGAAGCTGATGCCCCTCTTTCAGCGTCAACTCCTCCAGGGATGTCGCCTGTGTCCCGCCCAGTCGCTCGCGTGACCGCTGCCTGGCTGCGTCAGGCCACTCGGGCGTCCTCGTGTCCGATCCTGGGGGAAGGGATGGCCTACCTGATGTGCACTGAACCTGAAAGGACCTGCCCTCTCGGACAGTTCTCTGCTGTGGCCTCTCCCTGCAGGGGTGTTTCATGAGGAACGGGTCACTTGACGTAAGGGGAGCCCAGCTGCTGGCTGAGGGCATGGGGCCACCAGCTTCCGCCTCTCCTCAGTCCAGTTCCTTGTCCCCAGGTCATTTTCCTGTGTCTCCCTCCCTGTCTGCAGTGATCAGATGAGGCTGCCTCCTGCTGGGGGAGAAGCTGCCCCTCCTACTCGCTCTCAAGTGGAAAGCTCGGGCTGAGGCCAGGGAGCAGGAGGCCCACCCTGCGGACGCCTCCTCCCCGGGCCTTTCCTTGACCCTGGTGGACAGTCCTGTTTGGTCACAGCGGCCACTTAATACTTGTTTAGTCAATCAATTCATGGATGAGGCAGGGTTCTACTTTAAGGGAAAACATCAAGTTCATTGCATTTTATAAGATTTTGCTCTACGTCTCAAAAAAAGGAATGGGTTCATTCGGGGTCAGGATGCGTCCCTCAGTCCGTACGTAAGTGCCCGGCGGGGCCAGTCCCTGTGCCGAGCACACAGAGCCGAGCACCCGCAGCTGCCCCTTTTCCCTAAACGCCACCAGAGTGCCCAGCCCGGCCCTTCTGCTGCCCCACCTCTGTCAAGGGCTGCGACGGGACTGCGGCGGAACCGCACCACGCACGCTCTGCAGAGGCGCGCCCAGGAGAACGCTGGGGTGAACGCGACTCTGTGGGGTGAGCCCTGTTTCTGAGGATGAAACTTGTTAAAGTCACAGGCTGCTTAAAATGACATAAAATTAGGGGGACATGTGGCCAGATCCCGGAAGGAAGGGCCACAGAAAACGAACACAGGTGGCCCGGGGACGTGATGGGAGTCCAGGCAAATCCTTCACCTTGTGACTTTATTATTCACGTGACAGATTTTCTAAAATCTTGTCTAGGACAAACCGTGGAAAAGTAGGCTCACAGAAGTGAATGTGCACTTGGCCTGTGAAGTCCAGACCGAGCGTGAAGAACCTCTGGGGGGGGAGAGAGAGACCACTGATTCGAGGGGCGGGCCCAGGCTCCAGGGGCCTGAAGGTCACGGAACTTGGAATTTCCGCTGAAAGCAAAGCATGCAGAATTGGGACGGCGCCCGTGCAAGTGGGGAGCCCTGACTTCGGCGGAAGGGGTGGGGGCTTAGGAGGCGGAAGGAGCTATTTGGGGCACTCTGCTTGCCAAGCTTTGAGTTTCCCCACCCTTTACTAGATCTGAGCTTCTCTTTCTGCCGGAGTCAGGCTGGATTTAGCAAAACATAGCACGGAGTTCTAATTCAGTAGTGGTTATTTGAGGATCAAAACAGGACGTCTTTCCTTTTTTAGATTAGGAGTTTTACTTCAGGATGGATCTGGCAGGGTTCCCTCCCCCCTTTTAATCTTTACAGAGATAGTAAAGAGTTCAAAGAATACTGTTTAATTATCAAAGTGCCCGTTGTTGACTTTCGGCGAGGAAGAAACGCGGAAGGACCTCTTCAAGGGCTGCAGATGCGGAAGGCCCGCGGCCAGGCGCAGCCCTGGAGAGAGGCCACGCTACTCATGCCCACGCGGCCTTGCTGCAGAAAGGATCCGTTTCTGCTACAGTAAAGGAAAGTCAGCTTTGAAGGATCAGCGTACAAGTTTTCAGAGACTACTCTAGGAACGTACGCCCTTAGGAACCCCAGCTGGTTCTGGCAGTGGCCCCGCGGTGTTGGGTCCCAGCCGCGTGCTGTGTGTAGGTGAAGCCCACCCGAGGCAGGGAACTGCCACCGATGGCCCCAGGCTGGGAAACGCAGGCAGTGAGTTCTTCCTCCCAGGGCTGCCGGGACTCTGCCTTCAGTGCGACACGGGCTGGGTCCCCCCACCGCCCCCCGCGACGCCCCCCAGGGCCCCTGCAGGGAAGCGGACGTGGGCCTGTGGGACAGCCAGCTCTCGGCCGAAAGCGGCAGGTGACCACGCGGAGAAGAGAGCCCAGGTCGAACACACGTTCCGTGAGTGGGAGAAGCCAGACGCAAGAGACGGCAACGGCCGGCTCCGGTCCCGGGAAGTGACCTCAGAGGGTGAGCGCCAGGAACAGCAAGCACAGCTGGCGGCCCCGGGCGGGATGTGCTGTAAACGGGCATGAGGGCACTTTCTAGGCTGGCGGGAATGTTCCAGAGGCAGGCGGTGGTGGCGGTGGCACCGCTGGGGGGTTACTGAGGTCACGGGGTTGTACCCTGATGCTGGCTGAATGTTCTGGTATGTAAAGCGCCCCTCGCAGCTGGTTTTGAAACATTTGGCTTCCCCAGCAGAACATTCAAGGCGCTTTCTAGTTTCAAACACCAAAGTCCCAGCAGCACTAACAACCCGCCAAGGGTGGGCGGGGACCCTCCCAGCCAGTGTTGGTGTGACCGTGGCCGCAGACTTTCTGAGGGTGGCCTGGCTGTGGCATGGCCGCCTCCGGGCGAGCCCTTGCCTCACTCCCGGGGCAGGGCCCGACGAGATACTGGGACGGGTGTGCGCACGCAGACTGCAGTCTTTGTCGTGGAGAATCGAGAGACCTACACGTCCAAAGGGACGTGAATTACGGAGTGTCCACCTGTAGAATTCTGTGCAGCTGTGTTAAATGATGATGCAGCTGCATATATGTAATGTCAAAAAGATGGTTACAAATGAAAGTGAACAAACTTCCGGCCAAGATGGAGACATAGGTAGATACACTTTACCTCCTCACACAACCAGAAGAAGGACAACAAATTTAAAAACAAAAAACAACCAGAACTGACAAAAAATCGAACCGTATGGAAGTCCAACAACCAAGGAGTTAAAGAAGAAACACTCACCCAGACGGTAGGAGGGACGGAGCCGGGCAGTGGCTGGTGGACCAGGCGAGGCGGCAGCTTGCAGACCGGGGGGTCCCACATTCGTGTGGATAAACCGGGAGGAACAACTGGGGAGCAAGACAGACCGCACAACCCAGGGTCCCAGCGGGGAAATAAAGCCTCAAACCACCGACTGAAAACACCTGTGGGGGTTGCGGCAGCGGGAGAAACTCGCAGCCTCATAGGAGAGTTCATTGCAGAGACCCACAGGGTCCTAGAATGTACACACACCCACCCACCTGGGAATCAGCACCAGAAGGGCCCAATTTGCATGTGGGTAGCGGGAGAAGTGACTGAAAGCCGGTGGAGAGCAGAGCAAGCGCCATTGTTCACTCTCTGACCCCTCCCCCACGTACAGCGTCCCGACGCAGAGAAGTGGGTTGCCCCGCCCTGGTGAAGATCTAAGGCTCTGCCCCTTAAAGTAACAGGCACACTGAGAAAAAAAAATGGCCCAAACGAAAGAACAGATCAAAGCTCCCAAAAAAATACAACTAAGCAGCGAAGAGACAGCCAACCTATCAGATGCACAGTTCAAAACACTGGTAATCAGGATGCTCCAGGAACTCAATGGGTACTTCAAGAGCATAAAAAAAGACCAAGGTAGCAATGAAGGTTGCATTATGTGAAATAAAGAAAAATGTACAGGGAACCAACAGTGAAGGGAAGGAAACCAGGACTCAAATCAAGGGTTTGGAGCAGAAGGAAGAAAAAAAGATTCAACCAGAACAGAATGAAGAAGCAAGAATTCAAAAAAATGAGGAGAGGCTTAGGAA
>PVJI01032273.1:0-12260 GCA_004026765.1 Micronycteris hirsuta
CACTGAAATTGAGAACTGGCTGACGGTGACCAGAGGGGAGGGAATTTTAGGGGAAAAGGGTGAAGGGCTTGCAGAAGCAATCATAGAGGACACATGGACAATAACGGGGAGCGGGGGACAGGAGGGAGGTGGGGAGGGCTGGGGGGTTGGGCTGGGGTGGGGGGAAAAGGCAGAAAACTGTACTTGAGCAATTAAAAAATAAATAATAAAAATTTAAAAAGAAATTGGTTAATGCTGATATGTCCAAAGTAGCCATGTCGGGTCCTGCCAAAACAAGCCATTTGTTCTGTGACCATGTTTGTGTTTCTGTCTCTCATCTTCCCGTTTCCATGTCTGGATGTATGTATGCACACAGATACATAGGTTTAAATGAAAATAAGTTGCACATTTCCTTCTGCAGCTGCTCCTATAGTTGAATTTGTCATGTTTTTCTAGTAATGTGTGGCCGCCTGACACACCCCCACCTGACACACACACAGTAGTGGCTTAAAACCAGCAGCATCTTCAGTCTCGGGCAGGGCTCACCAGGGACAGCCATATAGCTCCGCGTGGTGTCAGCTGGGACAGCCCTGGAGAAACACAGTCACTCCTGTGTCTGATGCCGGCGCTCACTCGGCCAGGCCTGCCCATTGAAGTGTCTCCACCTGGGCTCTCCACATGGCCTGCCTTTCTGTTGGGAGACACTTCCCCCTGAATATCCCATATTTCTAAATGGTCCAGGTCCTCGGACAGGCAGCGTTGGCCAACGTGAGGATGTTCGCATACGGAGCCGCTCCAGGACAGGAAAGCTTAGAGGTGTCTCAGCCCCACCCCCCGGAGGGGGCCCAGGGGAGTCTGGGGAAACCCGCTCTTCCCCTGCCCAGGTTTGCTTCCATCCCAGAACTAAGATAGGGTCTCCCTCTCTTCCTCTCTCCTGAGGGAGGGTTGGCACATCACTAGCGGCCCCCTATGAGATCGGTTTCCTAATTTAGGGGGGTGGGGAGAGTCACCCTCTGTAATGTACCCCACTGAATGTGCAGGCACCATCTTGCCTCACCGTGTGGACACGCAGGGACTGGGGCTGCTTTTGCTGCAAGGAATAAGCTGTCTTTGTCTCTGAGCCAGAGGCTCGTGTCTTCTGTCTGTGTGTGTATCTGTCTATCTATGTGTGTCTATGCGTCAGATAATACTCATAATATCATAGGTCTCTGTCTATCTATGTGTGTCTATGTGTCAGATAATAGTCATAATATTAGATTTCTGTGTATCTGTGTGTGTGTCTGTCTATGCATCAGATAATATAATATCATAGATCTCTGTATCTGTGTGTGTGTCTGTCTATGTGTGTCTATGCGTCAGATAATATAATATCATAGATCTCTGTGTGTGTGTGTGTGTCTGTCTATGTGTGTCTATGCATCAGATAATATAATATAGATCTCTGTGTCTCTGTGTGTGTATCTGTCTGTGTGTCTATGCATCAGATAATACTCATAATATCAGAGATCTCTGTGTCTCTGTGTGTGTGTCTGTCTGTGTGTCTATGTGTCAGTTAATACTCATAATATCAGAGATCTCTGTGTCTCCGTGTGTGTATCTGTCTATGTATCAGATAATACTCATGATATCAGAGATCTCTGTGTCTCTGTGTGCGTGCCTGGGCGCAGTAACCCTAATGCCCCACATTTATGTAGTAAATCCAGTTGCCACTGACCTTGGCCGGCCCTCCGTGCCCACTCTGTTGCCACCTTTGAGTCAACAGTCCCACTGTCATGTGAATTTCTTGCTCTTCGATAAAAAATAAATGGTAAAATTTGGATTTATTTATTTATTTTTGCCCAGCGAAGTGGAAAGTAAGTTTTTATTTGCTCATCTGTTTTGGACTTCTTCAAGATACTTTGTCAGGGGGACGATTATTAAAACGTCCTCTTAAAACCTTTACTTCGGGGGTAGGGACAAATGTAATACTCTGGAAAGGGCACGTTCACCGTCTTCCTTGTCCTTTTGTCATTATTACTCCTGATAAAGGCTGACTTAGAACCGCCACACAACACTATCCAGACTATCTCAAGTAACCCGAGAACAACCATGCCTTTGACTGCAGATTTTTTTTTCCTCTTACCTGATTTGAGTTGTTCTGAGCTCTGGTTTTTACATCTAATCAAGACATCTTAAATTCCTCAATTTCCATTTGGGCAGCCTGCTTTGCCCATCATTTTTACGTTTCAAGTCTTCTCTGATGAGCTTCTTCCCTGGCTTCTCTGCAGTCCTGCTTCTCTCCCTTCAGCTCTGCAACACTAAGTTCAAAGGCAGCCTGCAGACTGACTAGTGCCACCGAGTAAGAGCCAAGGAAGGTTTCTCCCAGAGTCCCCCCATATGCAAGGTAATCCAGAAGGACGGCCCATCTAGGTGCAAATGCCCGCTTATCCTTTTCTCCGCATAGCTGGTTATGGGTATTTTGGAAACTGATGCTCCTCCCCAACTTCTTCACCTCTTCCAAGTCTCTGATCTCTCACTATTGCCCCTCCCCTCCTCCACCCCACCCTCAAAGATTAAAGACACAAGAGCCAGAGCAAGAGGAAGCCGGCATTTGATCTGCCCTTTGACAGTCCGCCCTCCTTGTTGAATTCATCACTTCCCCTTGCAGTCAGCCTCTCTTGTCTGGTGGCCCGTGGCCCGTGGCCCCAACCCAAGCCTCCACTTCAAAGTCACCACGATAAGGCGCACCATCTGGTCAGCTGGCCCTGCACCCAGAGAGACTGGGAATCACAGTGCCGAGAAGCTAATTATGTTCAGAAGTGTTTTGTGACTTGCTACTCTAGCCAAAGAAACAAAAAATAGATTATTGAAATATTTTCTCTCTGTTCTCCCAGTTCGTCAGATTCAAAAGCATACGGAAGAAAACATAACTTCCCCAAACTGTGAGAAAATTATTGGGGAAGTCTCGTTTGCATAACTGAGCCTGCATATGCTCTAAATTGTAATCCTTTTGGAGCTGAGATTGATAAGAATATTTAATGTGCTTCTGCCCCATTTTACAGCGATGGTTTTCAAGCTAAGAGCTTTAATGTATGTCTGCGCTGCTACTGCATCACTTGAGGCTCGGAGTGTGCTCCATGAATTTGAGATTTATTGACCCAGTCTTTATTTTAACTAAGACATATTTACGTTCGTACCCTTTTTAAAACCAGGCTATTGGGACAAAAGCAAATGTTTAAATTTTGCATCTGTTCGTAGGCAATTTGATCGTGTGCTCGTTGTTTTTTGGCAGTTCCTTCTGCAAAAGCTTAAGAACCTTTTGTTTGCCAAGCCAGATACAGTTCGCCCTGTTCTCCGCAGCTCCTGCCTGAACATTACTTTTCCCCTAAAAGCCGATTCTGAACAGAAGACTGCAAGCAACAGTGTTTCAATGTTTGTTAATTCCATAATATATCTATTGAAGTCATGTATGATTTGCTTTAAAATGCGGTGTGAATGACACAGCTATTATGAAAGAAAGCCAGGAAGCCATACAGCAAGCGTGAAAATATTCATGTGGGAATATTTGTCTAAATTCTAATTAGACTAAGTGATTCCAGATTAGCTTTACTAGTTATCTAAAAATACATTCCTGTAGAGAAATGATCTTGCTTTGTAATCTGTCACTCACTTTCAGGCATAGGTTTCCCATGATAAATTTTAAGGGTAAGAACTGTCTCCTTTTTAAAAATTATTTCCTCCATTGCGTATATATTGACAAAATATAATTGTCAGTTAACATTTCTGAAGTAAGTGTTGTACGGAGAAGTGTGTGTTGCACACTTGTTAATCCATCTGAAATGCCACGAGGGCTTTGAAAATGAAAGCTAACTATAAGCATAAAAGTGCTACTTTTTTCACTGCATCTAATGGACCTCGAATTAAGTAACACTGTTAAATAGTGGCCTTTTTGCTTGAAAGCTCAGTGCCTTCTTACTACAAGTGCACAGCCAAAATTATTATAATTAATAATTAAGTTCTAATTTAAGAATTAAATCATTGCCCAAATTGAGTTGATCCCCACCAAATTGCTAGAACGTATGGATCTGTTAATACCAGATACTTTTAAATATTTTTATGAAAGAAAGTTTTAGAATGTGGGCTAGTATGCAGAAGTTTAAAAAACCCAGATACTGTATAGGAAATAAACAGGTTTTTCATAAAACAAGTGTGCCTCTAAAATAATCATTTGGGGCACAGATATGAGTTGCCCTTTCAAATATTGCATCGCATTTACACAAATTACAGGGAGTAGACATTTTTAATCTTCTCACAGTGTTTCTAAATACAATTTTATTATGTTATCTGCAAATTTAAAGTATTTCAAGCCAACATACCGCTCACAAGTCATCCCATGGAAGTTTCTGCCTCGGCTCCCCCTGCATTTATAAGACAGTATAGCACTTCTCCGTCGTGTCTAAACAGACCCTAACCGATGATGCCCAAGGACCACAGTCCCCTCCTCTGCCAGATCGTAAACCGAGAGCGAATCGATTTCTAATTGATTTTCGTGTGCCATGGAGCCCTTAATGGATTTTTGGCATCTGTGTGCGTGCGTCAGAGTGCCATAAGGAAGTAGGTGGCACACTTAATTGGTGTCATTTCTGAGTGTGTAGTGAGGGGACCGTTCACAGAGGTGTGAGCAAGGATTCCATTCCACCCCACAGCCGCTGGACGTGTGCGGGCGGTAAACCGAAGGCTGGGGGCACAGGAGTGCTTAAGGCGATTCTTTTTGTCGTTACTGTTTTTTAAATTTTTATTGACTTTATTAGGGCGACCTTGGTTAATAAAAGTATATAGGTTCCAGATGTGTGGTTCTGTAACACATCATCTGTATGTTGTCCTGTGTGTCCCCTACCCCAAGTCAAGTCTCCTCCCATCACCGTCTACCTCCCCCACCCCCCTGCCCTCTGATAATCGCGTTACTGCTGCCTGTGCCTATGAGTTGTGTGGGGTTTTGTTTTTTTTGCATAGTTCCTTCACCTTTTTCACCTGGCCTGGCCCCTCTGACAGCTGCCAGTCTGTTCTCTGTATCTATGAGTGTGTTGGTATTTTAGTAATTGATGGTGTATGAGGACTTATGCGTATATTCCTTCTCCCCGAATTACAATGCCCCTTTCGAATTCAGATCTTAGCCTCGGAGAAAGCCTGGGCAACAGCCAGCTGGAGCCCGTGACTTGAGTAGCTGGCAGAACCATGAGAAGACGGGGACCATATGAACTCAACCTTATCATTTGTAAACTGGAATTCCTCTCCTAGAGGAATTCCATCCCGTCAGGTCAGATGTTTACAAAAAGCCTCTCCTTCCCGCAACCTTGGCATCACTGACTGAGATTTGTTATCCTATTAACTCACCACAGGATCCGTAATTCATTAATATGTCACTGGTAGGTGTTTCTGGCTGTAAGTGAGAGAGGACCATTGGGTGCTGCCCTGCGTCCAGATGTAATCACAGTGTTCAGTTCAGCGCACGCCATGATCCGCGGAGTCAGGGACCCATCGGGGTTGATAGTAGCCCCCACCATGTGATGCATTTGAAGAAAGATTTGTTAAATGAGAACAAGAGAAAACAGACAATGAGAATAATAAATAGCATTATTAAAAGATTTCTAATCTGCTCTTTAGCATTTATTGAATAGTTTGATATGTGCAAAAATAATACAGCTCATTTCTATCCACTTAAATTCACAAAGAAAGAAAAAAAGATTTAGGAAAAAAGTGTTTTTAAGTTTATCACAAAACTAAGGAACAAAGGGAAGTATGTCAGGTAGGAGAAATGATTGGAAATTTATAACCAAATAGCATGATGGTCCTGGCTTTGCTCCCCCTGGTTATGTCTCCAGTCCCTGGTGCCAGGGCTTTTGGATGTTTGGACGAGCAGGTTGATGAGCCGGGGACACTGACTCTGTGGCAGCTTTCTTAGGGTCTTTGATGACTGGAGATTTCTGAGGACAAAAGCTTCATAGTCTATGAAAATCTGTGCCGTCCCCCACATTAGGCGGCGGATCACCCCTTTGGTCTCAGGTAGAAACACCTTGATTCCTCAGCGTACAATGATAGATGGAGTCATACTAGCTCCTGTCCAGGCTCGCTCTGCCATGTCTCCCCAGAAGGGGTCCCTGGGCCATGTCTGTTTGAACCTTTGCAGCAAGAATTTTTGGTTTGGTTTGTTTTTTTGGTGAAGTAAGCACGTTCTTGCTCTGAGCAGCAGCAGTGATTTAGACACCTGTCGACATAATAAACTCCTTCTGACACTTCCTTATGGTGACAGTATGAGCCCAGACGGCACAGATGACAGGTCCATATTCGGGGAGAAACTTCCATTTCCAGGTGAGCGCTTTCCCCGATGCCCACCCCTGCCGATGGTTCCCCATGTTTCTCTCTAATCTGTTCTTCTGAGGCTCACTTGTCACATGGTGAGTGTGTGGCCTTTGGGCAGGTCACAAAGGCACCTGTCATGAGATCAGGTTCTGCTTTGCTCCTTAAAGTTAGGACCTCTGCGAAGATCCCAGCGCCAACCCAGTGACTGTTCCAGTGCTTTCTGTTAAGCTGTTACCCGTCCCTACAGCTCCTCTACGCAGCAGGAGGCAACCCCACCCCACTGAACTCTCGTACCCTGTGCTGCCACGTGCTGCAATTTTCTCTTCTTCACCCTGGCTGGAACTCAGAGAGAAGTGTTTGAGTGTATAATAAACACTAAACCACAAAAGCCGTAAGCCTGAAATTTAGTTCTCTGTTCTAAGACGCAACATGGTGAGCCCAATGGAAGGGAGACGAAGGTTCCATCCTCCTGGTGGTTGGCTGCATCCCACTCCAGTGCCGGTCTCCCTTTTGACTGGAACAGTGATCAGATCCGTCCTTGCGGGAGTGACTTGGGCTAACTTTTACGTCTGTTGTAGAAGAAAATCTACCCTCTGACCTCCAGGGTCTCTGGCTGGGCCTGAGAATCAAACCAACATAAGACAGATTAACAAGAGAAAAGCATCACATTTTATATCATACTTTTTATGGACACAGAAGGATCCTCACAAGACAAACGAAGGCCCAAAGAAGCAGTTAGCACTGAGAGCTTATCTGCCTTTTTAACAAAGAACGATACATTTGTGGAAAAGCGACAAGACCAAGGAGTTTGGACTGGGGCCGTGTATTGCGGGACAGTGACGCGGGACTTCATGGGGAAACTGAGGGACAGTAAGGGCTATTTTAGTCGGTTTGTTTGTTAGACGCATTTCGCCATGGGCTCCTATTCTCCAGGGCTAAGGATGTTCTCTTTCGGGTACGAGAGGGCAGCTCTCTCCTAGGGGATTTTACGGCCTGCTTTTAGGTGGAAAGGCGAGGTCAGAAAGTCCTTCCATCTATTAACTGCCTTCAGCTCAAAATCATCAATGTGCCTAAGTGGCCTGTTTTCCACGTGGCATGTTGTGAGCCCCCTCCCATGTAACACGTGTGTAGGCGGAAGTGCATCTTAGCCTTCTTTGTGTTAACATGGCGGAGGGGTCTCGTCCAGGGGCCCTTTGTCCAGGCAGACCCTGTGCTCGGCGGGGTAAGGGCTCCACCAAGCCGTGCTGCAGACGGGCCACGTCTGGGGCCCCTCCCTTCAGAATACAGTCAAGATGAATTTGTTATTTATAAAGAAGAGTTGAGGAATCTTTAAAAACAAACTGCAGGAAGTAATAATAAAATTGTCAATAAACTCAGCACAATGAAATTATAAAGAGAAAGAAGTTGGAAGTGACTTCAAGTGGATTTATGGATGTGGGTGAGCACTGAACTTAATGCTGAAGATATCGGCATCCATAACAAAACCAGAAAATGTTTAACTTATCTAGTTCTCATTGTTTAGCTGAAGACACTTCCCTGCTCCTGTCAGGCGCCCTCAGGGCCTGAGCCGGTGGGGAAGTGAGTGAGGAGGCTGCGTGGGAACCGAAGATAAGGCTACAACTTTTGTTCGTCTCGTCCTAAGGAACTGGACATAAAACCAAACTGAAATACAATCTTTGCTGGCCAAATGAAAGCAGAGCTGGGGGTGGCAATAGACACCCCATAGCAACTCCCAGGCTCCAGCTGAAATCCAGGAGAAACTGATTATCTGCATCCCTCTGCTTGTCATTCCGTAACATAAACTCTGGTGGATAATGTGTAACTCATTTTATTGAAAAAGCACAGAAATGGCCGTTGCTCTAGCAGGTCTTTCTAATATTGAAGTTCTAAAAGAGCCGAAGGTTTGATACTATTGTTTTGCCTTCGTGAATCTCCTATGAAGTCTCTAGAAATTGGACATGATCCAAGGACACCCCTGGGCATCAGGACACAATTCAGGATACTCCGGTGCCGTGATTGGAGGACCTCTGAGAGGCGCACTTTGTGTTTTGGGTTTTTTGGGGGAGGGCGAGCATGCGCCGTGATTGGGAGTTAGCAATGCAGAACCTCTCTGGGGCCCCCGTGTTAAATAAGCAGTGCCGGTCAAAGTGCGTGGGTTGCATCTTGTGCTGGAGGTGGGGTGTGGGAGTGGGGGAGCCCTGCAATGTCCATCGTGGGCTGAGTGCTCAGAGGAAAGCAGGTCAGGAGGTGGAAGGAGCAAAGGCTTTTCTAGTCCTTTCTCCTGCTGGGCTGGTTTCCTAAGGTCAGCTTCTCAGGAAAGAAAGGCAGGCAGGCAGGAAGGAAGGAAGGGAGAAAAGAAGGGAGGAAGGAAGGAGTGAAGAAAGGAAGGAAGAAGGAGATTCCCAGCCCCACGTCATCCCCTCAGACACTCACCTAGAAACCCCCAGGAGAAGCCTTTGCAGACAAAATGAAGGTGCATCCTCAGCAGGCCCGAGGAGAGGCAAGGAGCCAGGCATTTGTGGGTGGGTCCAGTGTAATCACTTGTCTTTAAAACTGGAGGGGGCAACCTGCAGGTCAGAGAGATGCAGTGAAGGGAGGTACGGAGTTTGCGAGCAGGAGGAGGGCTCAACCCCGTTGCTGGCTCTGAAGGATGGAGAGGGGGGCTCAGGAGCCCCCCGCAAATGGCTGACTCCTGGCTCACAGCCAGCAGGGGACTAGGCCTCGAGTCCTCTTGCTGCGTGGACCTGCTTTTGGCCACCTACCCGAGTGAGGCCACACGTGGCCTGTCCCCTGGAGCCCAGGACTCCAGCCCCTGGATTTGGGCCTTGGAAAGCCCAGAGCGGAGGACCGCGAGCAGTCACACCCTCCTGGGACCTACAGAACCCTAAGGTAATGATCTATGGTGTTTCACGGGTGTGTTTGATCTAAGTAGTTCTACGTTTGTGGTTTGTGGTAACTTCCTGTGGCCACGATAAAATCCAATCTGTGTGAGGCTCAGATGGCCTTGAAGGACTTCGAGACAGAGTGACCTGAACTTAACAGACTAGTCAGAAAGAGAGATGGCGGAAGGGAGCAGAAGAGTGAAGACAGCAGAGGAGGGAGGGGCCTGGCGTCAGGAACAGTGGGGGCCTTGTGGCTCACATCCTCCCAAGGACGTTCCGACTCCGAGCAGCTCCTACAGTCCTCCTGGCAGCAGCTGCTCACAGGACCGGGTGTGATTCTCATTCTTAAATATTTCAATGGCTTTTGGGGGTACAAGATGGCTCTATTACAAACTACATACTATCAAGTGTATTATATTTATGTGTAATTACAGGATTTGTGTTTATGCAAAACTGTACTTGCTGGTCTCTAGGAAAATCAGAGGAGTTTTCAAGGGTCTTTTGATTCCAGGTCATTTTTGCTTTATAGACTGATTTTAGAAACAAATTCCCATGTAAGATTTGGGTTGGCCAGAAAGTTCGTTTAGTTCTGCCGTGGTATGGCTCTCATAGCCCTTAGTTGTCTTTAACTGCAGTTGTAACAATTTTGTTAGATTGTATTGTATCATTTGCACTTAAAAAAGAATTATCACAATTTCTAAATTCCTGTGTAGCCATTTTAATATTGAAGATGGAAGAAAATACGCGATATTTTCAGCATATTGCGCTTTATTATTTCAGGAAAGATAAAAACGCAACCGAGGCACAGAAAAAGATTTGTGCCGTGTGTGGAGATGGTGCTGTGGTGCTGCAGGTTTCTCTGTGGACAGTGCCCCGTGGTCGGGCAGACCAGTGGCGTGGGTAGCGATCAAATCGAGACATTGCTTGAGGGAAGATTTCCTCAGCACTGATGTCTTCTCCGTTTGGGTCATCTAGCTCTTTCTGCATGTCCGCTTTGTCAAATCTTGTCACAGTTTTCTGCGGAGACGGGCCCCTCCCATCGAGTCATTGGAATAAAAATACGTTGCTTCTGCCCTGAACAACCTTCAGGATCCTGCAAAGATGAATTATACGTATATTTTTTAAAAATCTCCGAATTTTAAGGATTTCGGTTCTAAAACCAAATTTATTATGTTCAAAGTTGCATCTGGATAAAAGGCAAGGATAACACTAAGCTATTAATCCATTCATGTCGTTTAGTGATTTAAATTACTCACAGCTGTTCGTATTTTAATTTCATAGGAACACAGCCTTTATCTACGAGTCCAATCAAATTGAAAGGGATACCCTTTGCTTATAGACTCCTCCTCAGTTGTGGTTAATTTAATACAGCACACCCCCACCTGCCCGGTACTAGTTATGAGCCTTATTCATACAGAATTCACATTTGGTTAAAGCACTTAACAGAAAAAGTAGGTAAATTGAACACTAACTGCTAACACAAAATGCTAGGCAACTATTTCCAAATTTAAAGTGCTTTGAAGCTGTTAAGCTGTTAAATCCTACTCCCCCAGCTCTCATTTCCCTTGGAATGTAAAGGAGATGAGGTTCTGCAGACTGTCTGGTGGCGTCTGTTTTCAGTGCTGGGTCTGCACTGGCTAAGCTAATTTGTGAGCTTTGTTTTGGCCCCTCCCCTTTTTATGATAGTAACTCAAGAGTCTTCTAGGTAGAGACAAATCCTTTTGAATTGCTGCTTCCTTATTTGTAAACTGGCTATAATTTTATCTTTGCCAATGTCCTGGGGCCTCGGGAAGCTCAAATAATATAATATACAAAGATATAATCTCTAAATAGCTAACAAATATAAGTGAGTGTGATATTTTTCAATGTTGCTAACAGTAACTTTATAGACTTAAAATACTGCCAAGATTCAGAAGGCAGAGAATTTATGCTTGGTCAAAACCCAAGACTCCGAAATGTCCTTTTGACCTGAAACATTTTATCTGGCTTCTAATCTTTGTTTGATTCCAAGCATTTAAAAAGTAACATTATGCCCACTGAATTTTCGCGTTTTACTCTTTGCCCAATTCTTTGAAGGGCATCTGACTTGCCAAGACTTCTAGAGTGATTAAGGAGGGCGGTTGCTTTCCTCAGTCTTGTCGGTGTTACACTCAGAATTTAACTTCATCCTTGCACACCTGCCCCCTCCCCATTGGAGATATCCGTTAGTATCACCTGAGGCCACATTTATTTTTTCTCAGTCTCTCTGTTTATTCTGTGATGGAACGAGTCAGGAATACTGGTGTGTGTGTTGGGGGGAGGGGACTAAGGGACTTTGCAGTAGGTCTTCAGATTATACAATAAGAAGGGCTATTATTGATTATGAAATACAGATACCTGATTCGATACAAGGGACAGGTGCCAGAGTGGTAAAGCAATTTGCCTAAAGTCACACAGCTGGCTATGAGCAAGGCCGAATTAAAAGCCAAGTTCTCCTCATCCCAAGTCCGGTGTACTTCCCACTACACGGTGAAGCAGAGGACACGTGAGAAAGTGGGCAGCAGTCAGCCAGCTATAGAGCCGTGAGCACTCGTGGCCCCCCCTCTGCCCGTCTTGTAGGTCAAGTTTTATGGAAACCCCGCTGTCTGGGGCTGTTTGCACACCACCAGGGCAGAGCCCAGCACTTCGTTCAGAGAGCGTCGGCTACAAAGTAGAAAATATTCACCCTCTGGTCCTTTACAGGAGGAAAGATCGCTGATCTCTGGCCTAGCGGAAAGATGACTGCAAAGCCCGGTGGGGACCCTTGGTGACAGTCTCTTCCATGTGCATGATTGTTCGTAACTGTACTTTAGAATAAGCTGTTTGGTTATTGCAACGCTGTCCGCCCCTCTCACCATTGAGTACCAGTTGGTGTGAATAGATGTGAATATCTACTCACAGGAGAAGGATCCATACATGTGTTCAGGAGGCATTTCCTTCCGATATGGGGATTTGTGTGTAATTTCATCCTCATAACATGTTCTTGAGGGCAGTGGAAATACTTAATTCAAAGCAGTAGAACTTAACGCGGGGCACACAACA
>PVJI01032274.1:0-12361 GCA_004026765.1 Micronycteris hirsuta
TGACTACTCGGTGCTGTGAATATTTAGAGGAAACTTTAAAACCTCCACCCAAAGCCAAGACCAAGAAAAATAATATTTGCCATTAACCGCCTGTGGGATTATTTTGTTCATTTGCCCTTTCGCCAAGAGTGTGGCTCTTCCCACATCCTGGCTTCATACAGGAACGATTTCCATCTTGCTCCTTGTTCAGCGCAGGGCCCAATGGGTCCAGCTTCCCTTCCTGCCTCACACCCCCCTTTCCCTCAGGAGTTGGCACCTTCCCTACAGGTAAGCCTTGGATTGTGAGCACCTTCCTATATGAGTCCAAGTTTCTCTGAAGAAGCAGCAAAACACTGTGGTTAGCAGCTTAAATTCTGTCACCAAGCAGACTTGAGTTTAAAACTCGGTTCTGCTGCTTTGTAATTGGCTCTAACCTTGAAAAAGTTGTACAAGTTCTTTATCTGTCTCCACATATATAAAATGAAGATAATAATGATACCCACAAAATGAGACAGGAGGGTTTGCTATAAGAATGTGATGAAATTATCCATATAAACCATATACATAACACTGTGCCTGGTAAAGATGACCCATGCAATTTACTTAGTTACGACCTAAATTTATTTCTCGCTGTAACACATGAAATTTTACCATTACCAATTCCTTTCTTGAGAATAGCTATTATCCTCTCTAGGAAATTGTTATTTATTATTACAATTGTTTCAATTACAATATAAATGCATGTTATTGTAATATATACAGATTATTAAAATGAGAATTTAAATCGTTTAAACAAAGTTAGATCATACCATACACATTGCTTTATAATTTACTCTTAACCCAACAATATTGTATAAATACCATTTTATGTCAAAAACATACTTTGTATTTATTTCTATTATGAGAGTATTTTAATATGTTAATGATATATACATTTTTGATATATCAGTTTTTGCAGTCAAAACTAAGGGCAAGGTAAAACTCCCTATGCTGGAAGACAGGGTTATTTAATTTAAAAGGCAATGGCTGTGTGCATTGGTTCATTTCTGTTATAGACTCAGAGGGCAATCACGAAAGCCCCTTCCTCCACCTTCACATGGCTGACTCCTTCTTATTCAGATTTCAACTCAAAGATCATATCCCCAAAGAGATCTTTCCAGACCACCATATTAACTGTTGACCCAGCCACCAGTCACTCACATCAATTATCACTTGATCCTGTTTTAATCACACCGAATCACCATTGTCTGGTAGGAATATATAGGCCATAGATGCATAATATATATTCTTATGTATTGCCTGTCTCCCATTGCTGGACACACAAATCCACATAAACGCCACAAAAGCAAGGACCTTTTCTATCGTCTGCATCGCTGTTTCCTTACCACTTAGAGAAACCACACACCACCACAGGAATCCAGTAATATTTACTGAATGTTATGGACTGAGTTGTGTTCTTTCAAAATCCCTGTGTTGCAGTCCTGACCCCCTGTGCTGTGGAATGGGACTGTATTTGGAGGCCGTGTCTTTAAAAATTAAATCTAACTGAGGCCCTTGGGGTGGGCCCTAATGTCATCTGGCTGGTGTCCCCGTCAGAAGAGAGGACATACACAAGGAGACACCAGGGTTGTGCCCAGAGAGCAAAGGCCATGTGAAGACACAGGGAGAAAGTGGCCCTCTGCGAGCCAAGGAGGGAGGCCTCGGGAGAAACCAAGCCTGCCGACACCTTGATCTTGGACTTGCAGCTCCCAGACCTGTGAGAAAACAGATTCCTGTTGTTTAGGACACCACCCCATCTGTGGTCTTTTGTTATGGCAGCCCGAGCAGACTAACACACTGAATAGAGAAATATGCTTCAGAAATAGAGGAAAATTGGCTAAGCAGTACAGACTTCCTTGGAGAAAAAAGTATTTGAATTTAGACAACGTCCGCCCTTAAGGAAATGAACTAGACGGTTCTAACAGGGGGAACAGCTGCTTCAACCTTTATATTTGGATAGAGAGGTGACCCAACAACATGTGGCAGGCCCTCCGTGGCCTCTCCTCAGGTCTGGGAAAGGAACAGGTGTAATAGGTTCTAGATACGGAAGCCCAGAACCTCCTCAAACCAGAACTGTGTTGGTTGGCACTGGTGTGGATTGAGCACTCACTTTTGAACCTGAGGAGCCTTTTGCAGATGCAGCTATAGGACAGGTTGGCCTATAGGAAGTAGGCAGAGCAGTTGGCTACCTTCCAAATGGACAAAAATGTCTAGAGTTTGATGAGCCAAATGAGTGGAAGGAGCCCAGTTGGCTTATCACCAAACTGGGCTTGTGGAGTTCAATCTGAATCTAATATGATTTAGGAAAATAAATACACACGTTATTCATTAAACCCTGAGTATCATGGCGAAGTCATGGCTGCTATGATAACAAGAGCCCACGTGGGTAGCCCTCCTGGACTCTCTCCGGGCTCTCTCGTGCCTACTCTCCAATAGACTTGGGGGTCACTTAAGCAGCGCTAGTAGGTCCAGGGATGGGACAAAGAGTAACTGAAATGTGAACAGTGAGACATTATATTATAGGAACCAATCTATCTTTAGGGTTTTTTTTTTTTAAGCTTCAATTGCTAAAGACTTCTCCATTCACCCCTCCATAGAAGGCTGAAGAATATATAACACATGCACATTTTCCCTCTGGACATAAAACAAGCCTGCGTTTTCTGCCTTCAGGGCGGGGGATAGCATGGGGCTGGGGGAGGAGCAGAGCTTACTCCAGGTAGCCGATCAGCCGTGACCAGTCCATGCCTCCACCTCCCTCTCTCTTTGATTTTTCTGGATCACACTGAGTGTCTCTGCACTACCCAGACTCAGTGATCCCCAGCCTAAGATACGCAAGAAAATAGTTCTTATTGGATAAAGAGAACTTGTGCTGTGGGGGAAATACATTGTTTAGAAAAGTAAGGGACGAGGAAAGGAGGTAGGAGTTTGGAGGAAAGATAGCCCAGAAGGTGATAATCTGGTTGGGGAGTGATAAGGGACACTGGGAACTAAGAACTGAGGAGAAATACCTGAGCTGGGGGGACTTGGGGAGGAAAATACTTTTCTTAAAAAGAAATTAGTGACTTGCTGTCTGACCAAAATCTCCGTTTCAGATCACCAGGAGGTCTGAAAGAGTCGAACATGGGGCAACATGGCGGGAAATGAACTTGGCTTGAAGAGGGACAGGTTCTGGTGTCAACTGTTCATTCTTCAGCCAGGTGACCCTGGAGAAGTCCCTTCACCTCTGAACTTTCGATTCCTCATTGGTGGAAAGAAGAAAGTGGTGCCTCCCACCCACCATGTGAGGCCACACTGAGCCCCGGGTGTGGGGAAGGGGAGCCGAAGTCTCTGTGGTCAGAGTCTCAGGTCACATCCCATCTCCACCACCGACCAACCGGCCGTGTGACCTTGAGCAGGCTCCTTCACTCTGTACAGCTCATTTCAACATGTAGGAAATGGGCAGCCCCCTAGGTGGCTGTGATAACAAAACATTTTTTACAAGGCACCTGAAACACTCACACCATGTTTGGTATAGTGAGCACAGAGAAACTATCCAATATGATCATAATTAAAAGACGGTGGTTTGAGCCCTGTCGTTCTACAAAAGGATCTCCGGTTCAATTCCTGGTCAGGGTGGTACCGAACAGCAAGTGGGGTCTTGCTGCCCACCACCACCCTCTAGGCAAAATTCCGGAGGCAAAGTTTTGGTGATAAAGGAAAGGACTTTTTATTCAATGACTACACAATTGTGTAATAACAGCTTTCCATGTGCATTAGTCACTTAAGGCTAAAACTCTTTAACTCTTTAGTTACAGCTTTAATCACTTAAGCCTATCAATTAAGGCTAAAGTCTTTAACGCTTGAGTTCTCCTGAAGTCCTATAGCACCATTCCCCCTGTTGGCTTTTGATTATCTTATTTCTGCAGGGTTAGTTTACAAACTAAAACAACGTAAGATACAAAATCTACACCGTGTTGGAAGAATGGCAGGCTTCTGTCTCAGAGCTCAGCCCCTCTATGACACCCAAGGAAGAATAACCCTGCCACCCTCCGCCAGGCCAGCCCGATCCTAGGCTGCACCCGGAGTTCCTTCCCATCCAAAATCCATGCAAAATTCATACGAATTACCGTCTGTTGGGAAACGCAGGCAGCTGCGGCGCAATCGTCCGGCCATCCTAGAGGAAGAAGAGCCCGAGAGCCTGAGAACCAGTCTGTCTAAGACCCCGAGAGCCCCTCTTTTATTTCAAACCTTCTTGCCCATAGTTCCATGCGCTCTGGAGGCATTCAGCGTCTCAGCCAATCCCATCCTAAGCTGTTTACCATTGCCTTGGGCAACCTCCTCAGATGGCCCTTCTAGGCTCCCGCAGGGATCCAATCAGATCTCTCTGTACCAAGGCCACATGCTTGGGTTGTAAGTTCGGTCCCTAGTCAGGGCGCGTGCAAGACGCAGCCAGCTGATGCTTCTCTCTCACATCAGTGTTTCCCTCCTTCTCTTTCTCCCTCCCTTTCCCTCTCTCTAGAATCATTAAAAGAAAAAAAGACAGAAGTTTGATATGTTAAGCACTAAATATAAAGTAGGAGAATGTCTTAGAGATATAGACAAAGGAGTCCATAGTTCAGACTGAAGAGTACCAAGAGCTGCATGACTTACCCAAACTGAACTGGGGCAAAGGTGGACCTGAATCCATCCCACACACCTGGGGCCTTGCTATACTTCTTAGCCTAGACTATGATGTCAGGCTCCCCACCTAGAGCGATCTTCTCTGGCTATAAGGTGGTACCTGCTTCTTTGAAGAAACCAACCTCATAGTCTGTGCAGTATGATAGCTTATTCTTGAAGGAGCACAAAGTATCAGGAAAAGGCTGGTCTGAAGGCTTTTGACACAGGAAAGCCCCAGGCTCACAGGTGTTCCCTTTTAGATCGCCTCAGAGCCGCAAGCACCAATACCAAAATTTTTTCCCTGGTCCCAAAATAATTTCCTATATTCTACCAAGGATTACCTCCCTGTATCTGCCCAGGGTGTGCTGGTATTTACAATAAGGGTCTCTCCTTATCCTCTAAAGAGGGACTTCCTATGAAGACCCCACAACAAGGGGATAAAACCAAGTAGCGCATTTGGTGACATTCCAGGACATCCCCTACTAGTGAGGCTCCATAACCTGGGTCAGCTACCTGTGCACAGAGAGGTGTGTCATCTATGCCCACATGTGTCCTAGAGGGGTCCAGGCCATGGCAGGGCAAGGCTCTGGGACCAGGTGCCAGGTGGAAGGTTATTCAACCTTCTATCTCTGCCAGGGAGGCAAGCATCAGGAGGGACCAGAAGGTAGCTTGTCCTCTGACTCAATGCCAAATAGACCTTCTTTACATGGCACCTGCTGTGATTCCCAGGCTTCACCACTCTTTCCAGGCTCCCTGTGGCCTTGAGGTTACTCTTAGATCTGTTTTCTCAGGCAAGGCAGAACCTGTCTGAGTCTCGGTCTCATCTTCTATCCAGGGAAATAACTTTTTTCTCTATGCCTCCCCATTAAAACGTTTGCGAGACGTTAATTAAACTGGAAACTCAACACAAACGAAAATCAGCACGGCGTGTGCGAAAGCTCTTAAAAATCTGCAAGGCACTGTACAACATAGCAGGATCCCCACCTGCTATGAGCCCAGGTGTGGTTGGAGGCTGCGCAGTGAGGACCGGGGATGGCTCTGAGCGCTGGGTCTCCCGGAGGGGAGAAGCCATGCCAGGCACTGGACCAGAAGAGGCCCCCTGGGTCCCTCTCAGCCCCATGACTCCCCCATTCACCGCTCCCCCAGTTCACTCTGGTCTGCAGTTACTCCATCCCTCCAGCCTACTTCCTGTCTCACCACCAGACTTCTGAGCTTTTCTCACTTGATCCTTCAGTTCCAGAACATTTACTCATTTCTACCTTTCAGAGAATTCAATGAACTC
Organism: Micronycteris hirsuta; assembly: GCA_004026765.1. Lineage (NCBI taxonomy): Eukaryota > Metazoa > Chordata > Mammalia > Chiroptera > Phyllostomidae > Micronycteris > Micronycteris hirsuta. The sequence continues at coordinate 5,939 of PVJI01032274.1, forward strand.
CGCCTGCTCCTGCCCCTCGCGAACCCTGAGCTCAGAGGAGCTGAGAAGTCTCTTCGTCAGAGGGCTCCTCCACCGACCTATCTCCCATAGACTTGAACGTGGACTAGTTCCATCTCTATACTGCTGGCCAGGTTGTGCCTCAAAAAATCACAGGGCTGCGTCTCGGTGGCCATGGTGGGTCCCAGACTGAGATCAGTTTTGGGGAAGATTCACTCTATATGGAGGCAGCACAACAGTCCCATTGTGTCTAAAATAGAACATTTCAGAACCCCGCCCCCACCCCTCCACAAGCACTGTTGTCTCTGGTTTTGATCACCCAATACCTGACCCCGTCACCATGTGCTAATTAATCCCTCTACCCACTGCTGAGCCTCCGGCCAGGGCCCAGATTTGCTATCTTCCAAACCCTTTCTAATATCTGGTTTCGTGGCACATAATTCTAGCTCAGGCTGTCAGCTCTTAGCAGGTGAGGCAATTTTCATCACTGTTCGTGCGGATTCCCATGGCAACCAGGAGCTGTTTAAAAGAGACCCCTTAATAGGGTGAGCGATGAGAAAGACCGAGGCCCCGACGGCGGGGAAGAGGGGGAACGGGGTATTGGACTTCCACCCCCTAGATGTATCAGGCAGACGTTTATTTAACCCTTGCCCTGTCTGCTTTCCAAATACCCCCTCATACCCTTAGTAGGCAGGAGGGCAGCTGCACACCCAGGCTCCCAAGTGCCTCTGCCTCTTCCTTCTCGTCACCTCTTCCTGTTAGGATCCTGGTTCCCCAAAGCCTTGGGTTTGACCTTCCTGCCCACTGGTGTAGCATTGAGAGAAGGGTCCCAGAGAGAGACTCCTTTCCTCTCAGGGGGCTCCGGGATACTGAGCCGCCCCATTCGCTCCCAGTATGAGCCCTTCCTTCCTGTAAGTTAAATCATCCTCCATGAGGTCAGAGGATTCCTCAGGGCCCTGGATACTCTTCTCTTCCCGACCCTCATCTCCTCGGCTTGAGAAGACCCCACTGTGATACGCGGGGGCTTAGCTTCCCCCTGTTGTCCCCATCCCGGAACACTTCTGGGAGCCAGCTGCTCTTCCTCTCTGCCCTCAGAAGGGAAGTTTTCTAATCACCTGTAGGTCACAGCCCACAGAGTGGCCAAACATAGCAGAAGTGACGCAAGGCCCTGGGAAGGGGAAAGCTGCAGGTGTGCTTGCGTGGGGCGCAGCAGTGGCCCTCCACCCCCACGCCCGCCCCCGCCCTCCCCGGGGCAGGTATAAAGGCTCTCCCTCCACCGTCCACCACTCACCCAACCTCAGGCTGGCCACCATGAATCCGCTTCTGATCCTCGCCTTTGTGGGAGCTGCTGGTGAGTCCCATGCCTGCCTTCAGGGCCCTCTAGCCCTGTCTCCTGGTGGGAATGCCTGCCCTGCCATCGCTGATGTTCTGTCTCCCCGTCTAGCACCCCTTTGTCCCCTTTCTGGGCTCTCTTCAAGCCTCACCTCTCCATCTTCTGCCCGATTCCACTCTCAAGCCATCATCATGCATCCGTCTTGGGGCTTTCATTAGAGAGGCTGGAAACGGAGACCAGGGGAAGGCGGCCCATGGAATATGCCAGAGGTCTTGAGGCTTAGCTCTGATGGTGCTGGGCTAGCTCCACCCTGGCTGCTCTTAGCCCCAGATACACCCAGGAAGGCTGGGGGGACACTCAGGCCAGAACCCTAGTCCTAGAAACTCTAGGGTCTGGGGTGTGGCCTGTGCATTGAATTTTCAAGTTTTCCGTGTAATTTCAAGATTCCCAGGTATACAGCCAATGTTGAGAGTCACTGTTCTATTGGCCAGTAACAGTCCCTGCCTTTGTCCCACCGAATGGGCCTGGGGGCTGCTCTCCCTGGCCCTCGCCACACAGATTTGAGCTTTGAGAGAAGCCGGGTACAGTCAGAGCTATCGAGCCGGGAAATTTTCCTAGCTGGGCCAACCCGTCCTGACAATCGGGGGCTCAAACAGACGCGGGGAGTAGACTAGTGAGGAGTAAGCAAGAGAAAAGTATTCAGTGGGCGTGAAAACCTCATTTGGAGCCACATCACACTGAGGGCACCATGAAGACCCTTCTTGGTCCTTGGCCTCCTGATGCCCCCAGTCTGGGCCGGAGCCCTGTGGAGTTCCTAGCTCTGTGCCCCGCAGACACACAGAGAGATTCGGGAGGACCACCCCCATTGAACAGACCAGGGGTGGCAGTGCACCCTGGCTGCCAGTCACTCTGCGCTTTCGAGGAGCCCTAATTAGTACAATCCAGCCCCAGTGCACGGCTGCACCTCCAACATCCTGCTGAGTCAGCTTCTCCTCCTCTCTCCACTCCAGTCGCTTTCCCCAGGGACGACGATGACAAGATCGTCGGGGGCTACACCTGCGAGAAGAACTCTGTCCCCTACCAGGTGTCCCTGAACTCTGGCTACCACTTCTGCGGCGGCTCCCTCATCAACGACCAGTGGGTGGTGTCCGCAGCTCACTGCTACAAGTCGTAAGTGCCAAGGGCGGGGTCCTCTCCCAGAGCGCGGGTCAGTACTGGGGAGGGAGGGGAACGGGTAAGACGGGTGGGAACCCTGAGAGGAGGAGTTGTCCATGACAGCCAACGCCCAGCAGTGGGGGTGACAAGGGGCACATGTAGCAGGACTCGCACACCCAAAACAGACAAAACAGTGAGGGTTACAGTCCTGAGAACATTCCAGAAGGGGCGATTTGGGGTGTAAGGCCCAACTTGGAAATAGGCAAGGACTTTACACAAATAACCTTTGCCAGCTGCCTGCACATTAAAAACACCTAAGAAATGTTAAAAAAAAAAAATACTGATGCCTGGGTCCTATCCCAAGGTAATTAATTCGGAGTTTTCAGGAAGAGTGTCTGAGTTTTGAATGCTCTCTCTCTGTGGTGATTCTGTTCTATAGAGAGCTGGGAACCACTGCCTAGTAGGCCAAGGGTTCTCAAAGCTGAGTGTGCTTCAGGATCACCAGAGAGTCCGCTGGACCTCGGGTGGCTGGGTCCCCCCCACCCCCGCCACAGGGGTTCTGATTCAGCAGGTCTGGGGTGGGAACAGAGACTTTGTGCATCTTCCAAGGTCCTGGGGCCGCACTTTGAGACCCACTGGATTAGAGCATCCAGAATGACAGTGCCCACCAGACCAGGCCAGGAGGGAGTGAACGTCACTGCTGTACCTAGCCAGGTTACAGAGGGTCAGGAATGTCTGGGGGACTTTCAAGTTGCTACATCTGTGCCCTTGACATTGGAGATATGGAGCAGGGGGTGCAGGAGAAGGCAGCTTGGAAACCAGGTTGAAAAGCCATTGCAACTGATCCCCTTCACCCCATCCCCTCTCCAGTAACACCTGCCTCTGAAGCGGAACGGTTCTTGGTGCCACAGCTGTACTGCCCACCACCTCTCTACTGTCCCGGGCCATCCCCACAGCCACACTGAGGGCAGGGAGCTCAGGATCCCGGGGAGGAGTGGGGATGTGAGAACAGGTCCTCAGGTGCTTCCCTCTCGACAGCCGCATCCAGGTGAGGCTGGGAGAACACAACATCGAGGTCCTGGAGGGCGATGAGCAGTTCATCAACTCCGCCAAGGTCATCCGCCACCCCGGCTATGACAGCTGGACCCTGGACAATGACATCATGCTGATCAAGCTCTCCTCGCCTGCAGTTCTCAGTAGCCGGGTGGCCGCTATCTCCCTGCCCACCGCCTGTGCACCCGCTGGCACCCAGTGCCTCATCTCCGGCTGGGGCAACACCATGAGCTCTGGCGGTGAGTGGGGTCCTTGTTTCTTTACCCTCTGACTTCTCAACATTTCCCAGAGCCAAGCACTCCCAAGCTCAGCCCCTCTGTCAGTGTCCTCTACACAGAGGATCTTATTTATTTAAGGAGGGGAAGGAAGGGAGAAAGAGAGGGAGAGAAACATCAATGTGTGGTTGCCTCTTGAGGGCCCCATACTGGGGACCTTGCCCACAACCCAGGCACGCATCCTGTCTGGGAATCCAACCAGTGACACTTTGGTTCCCAGGATGGCGCTCAATCCACTGAGCCGCACCAGCCAGGGCTAAAGAGCATTGTTTCCCACTGGGGCTTATGTTCTTGGGATCCTCTCCTCTCTGCCCTCTGTGTTCAGCCCCAGATTACCGTCCCCCATCCTGGCTTTACTCACATTTCTCCTTTCCTTTCTCTCTTTCTGCTCCACAAAGTCAACTACCCTGAGCTGCTGCAGTGCCTGGATGCCCCGCTGCTGTCCCAGGAAGAGTGTGAAGCCTCCTACCCCGGACAGATCACCGACAACATGGTCTGCGCCGGCTTCCTTGAGGGCGGCAAGGATTCCTGCCAGGTGATTGGCCCCCTCCCACGCGGAGACCCCTGCTCCTTTCCCTGACCTGCCTGGGAGTCTGATTGGAACCACCAAAGCTGTGGGGCAGAAGTCCCCCTTTCTCACTCTTTACAAACTATGTCCTGTCTTCTTTGTCCCCAGGGTGACTCTGGCGGCCCCGTGGTCTGCAATGGGGAGCTCCAGGGGGTCGTCTCCTGGGGCTACGGCTGCGCCCAGAAGAACAGGCCCGGCGTGTACACCAGGGTCTGCAACTTCGTGGACTGGATTCAGGAGACCATGGCCAACAACAGCTAAAGCTCCTGCCCCGTCCCTCTGCCATGCCTATGCTAATAAAATGATGCTGATTTAACCACCTGTGTCTGTGCCTGGTCCTGCCTGGGGAACATCCCTCCGCCTGGGGTCAGACAGGGCCCTGGCCCCCACAGAGGAACAGAGCACCCCCTTATCACCTGTGCTCCCTAGAATCCTAGCTGGGCAGCATGTGAAGAGATGGAATCCAAAGAAATCATATGCAGGGGGCAAGGATAGGCTGTTTTCTTGCAGGAAGTATGTTTCAGAAAGGCTGGGTCAGAGGCCCCCTGACCGTGGTGGCACTTGAGCACAGTGCTAGAGGGTGCCCACAGAGTGCGGCCGACACAGCTCCCAGCAGGGACACATCTAGGGCAGCCCTGTGCAAACGCCTTGGCCGCTTCCGAGTCCCTTCGTCAGGTGCTCTGACCAGCCTGCGCTCCCTCCTGGCAGCCCAAAGCCCCACTGGGCCCTAGTTCTTGACAACATGCCCACGTGTCTTCCTTGGGCCTCGAGTCCTCAAGCTCCGGAGAAATCTGCCTTTTGTTCATCTCACCGGATACCAAGGTGTGTGCGCCATCCTGAGTGCTTTCCAGACGTTTCCAGGGGTGGTTCACCCTCCCCTCTGGAGTGGAGATTATCCCAGTGGTCCAGACAAGAAAGCTGAGGTTAGTTTACTCACGTCCTTCGTCCAGCGAATGGTAGATCTGGGGGCGGTCTCCTTGTTTGCCTGGCCCCACAGCCTGTGTTCTCTCCTGACGGCCTTGTGGTCTTTCAGGGGCCACTGTGGTCCATCAGCTCCTCTCCCCCACATCTCTCCAGCCCATTCCTGGCCTCACTGCACTTCTGGAGGGGTCTGGTCTCCTGTCCACCTTCCAACACCGTGTGCGAAGGGATCTTGCACATGACATCAAGTCCCGATTCGTACCTTTCCAGACCTCCGCAGCTTCTGAGACAGGACCTGGGGTCCTCACCCTGGGGATGCAGGGGGGCTGTTGCCACTCTGCCCCAGCCTGGGTTCCCAGCCTCTCTCCTCTCTCCTCCACCCCCCTGCGGTGCTCCTGTGCTCAGAAGTCCTGGTGGTTCCTCCAGTGAGCCTCGAACCTCTGACCTCTAGCTCCCTCTCGCTCGATGACGTCCCACCCGCCCCTTCACCCCCTTTAGAAAAGTCTTTTCCGACTCTTCCTGTTCCCCATTCTCTTCTCCTCACCCCTGCGCTGGTGCCAGTGGCCCTGGGCCTGAGCGAGACGTTTTCCTTCTGGTCCTCGCTGACGGCCTATCTTGTGCTGCTTAGTAAACTCACTGCATCTACCTTGACATTCAACCGTGAGCTCCTTGGGTAAGAAATCTTGTCTTGTTAATCCTGCTCTATCTTGTGATTAAACAAGGCCCAGAATACAAGAAGCCCCCAGTGACTGAGTGAATAAAGCATGACCTAGGAGTGGAGAGAAATGTACCGAAGGAAGACAGAGCCTTCCAGGAAAAAAAATATATATCGTTCCCCAGATGTGATCCCTGGACCAGCAGCTCCAGCACCACTTGGGAATTTAGCAGATGTGCAAATTCTTGGGTCCCGCCCCAGACCTAGTGAGTCAGAAATTCTGGGATGAGACCCAGCGACTTGCATTTTGACAAGTCCTCCCAGGCATTCCGATACAGGCTAAAGCTGAAGAACCTGTGTGGTAGAGAGACTGCTAGGCTACACTCTCAGGGCAAGCCCTAGTGACTGACATTTTTACCATTTCAGGCCCCATGAGGAATTAGCCATTATTATTATTATTTTACAA
>PVJI01032275.1:0-12353 GCA_004026765.1 Micronycteris hirsuta
TTTTTTTTTTGAGATAGAAGTGTAATGGTATGAATTTACTTCTTAGGATTGCTTTTTCTGTCTCCCACAGATTTTGGGTTGTTGTGGTATCATTTTCATTTGTTTCAAGGTATCCTTTGATTTATTCCTTGATCTCTTTTTTGACCCATTCATTGTTTAATAATGTTATTTAGCTTCAATGTCTGTGTATTTTTAGGTGCTCTTCTTGTGATTGACTTCTAGTTTCACAGCATTGTGGCCAGAGAAGATGCTTGGTATGATTTCAGTCTTCTTGAATTTATTGAGACTTGTTTTGTGTCCCAACATGTGGTCTACCCTAGAAAACATTGCCTGTGCATTTGAAATGCATGTATATTCTGCTGCTTTGGGGTGAAATGCTCTGAATCTACCAACTAAATCCATTTGATGGAGTGTGTCGTTTAAGGCCACCATCTCCTTGTTGATTTTCTGTCTAGAAGATCTGCCCATGGAAGTCATTGGGGTGTTTAAATCCCCAACTAACTGTATTTCTGTCGATCTCTGCCTTTATGTCCATCAAGATTACTTTACATATTTAAGTTCCCCTATGCTGGTTGTGTAAATGTTTACTAGGAGTATGTCCTTTTGTTGGATTGTTTCCTTTATGATTAGATAGTGTCTTTTTTGTCTCTTACTATATTCTTGATTTTAAAATCTATTTTGTTGGATATAAGTATTGCTACTCCTGCCTTTTTTTATTTTTCCTTTCCATTTGCTTGGAATATCTTCCTCCATCCCTTTACTTTTAGTCTATGTGTATTTGTCAATGTGAAGTGGGCCTCTTGGGGGTAGCATACATACGGGTCTCATTTTCTCATCCATTGAGCAGCCCTCTGTCTTTTGGTTGGAGCATTTAAGCCATTTCCATTTAAGGTGGTTATTAATAGATACATACCTAGTGCCATTTTATTGTTAGACTATTTTCCTCTGTGGGGTTTTTTTTTTTTTTTTGTCCTTTCTTTTTTCTTCCACTTCTTAAAGCAATCCCTTTAACATTTATTGCAGTACTGGCTTGGTGTTAACAAGCTCCTGTCGCTTTTTCTTGTCTAGGAATCTCCTTATTCCTCCTTTGATTTTAATGACAGCCTTGCTGGGTGATGTAGCTTTGTTGTAGGTCCTTGATTTTCATCAGCTGGAATATTTCATGCCACTCCCTCCTGGCCTGAAATGTTTCTGTTGAGAAACCAGATGACAGTCTAATTTGTGTTCCCTTGTAGGTAACTACCTGCTTTTGTCTTGTAGCTTTTAGAATTATCTCCTTGTCTTTAACTCTTGTCATTTTAATTATGATGTGTCTTCATGTACGCCTCTTTGGATCCAGCTTTTTGGGGGACTCTCTGTGCTTCCCAGACTTGTGTGTCTGTTTCCTTCACCAGATTAGGGAAGTTTTTGGTCATTATTTCTTCAAATAGGTTCTCGATTCCTCGCTCACTGTCTTCTCCTTCTGTTATCCCTATGATTTCGATGTTGTTATGCTTCATGCTGTCTCAAAAGATCTTAAGCTCTCACAATTTTTTAAAATTCTTTTTTCTTTTTGCTTCTCTGCTTTGGTGTTTTTTTTTCTACCTTGTCTTCCAAATCACTTATTCAATCCTCTGCTTCATCTAACCTACTCTTTATTCCTTCCAGTGTATTATATATTTCCTATATTGCTTTCTTTATTTCTGACTCGTCCTTTTTTATGGTCTCTATGTCTTTTTCATGCTGTTGAGTATTCCTATAATCATGACTATAAAATCTCCATATGATAAATTGCTTGCCTCCATTTCATCTAGGTCCTCTTTGGACAATTCTCTTGTTTTTAGTTTTGGAGCCTGTTTCTTTGTTTTCCAATTTTGTCTGCTTCTTTGTGTTGGTTTCTTTGTAATTGATAGAGCTGAAAATCTCTGGTCTACACTCTGATCTTTATTATTTCCTTCCTTCTACTCATTTTGGGCTTTGTTGGTTATTTTTCAAGTTACTTTAAGTGTAAAGTTAGATTTGTTTTCTTGTGGTTTCTCTTGTTTTGTTTTGAGATAGACCTGTAATGCTATGAATTTCCCTCTTTGGATTGCTATATCTGTGTCCCATAGATTTTGGCTTGTTGTTTTCCCATTTTCATTTCTTTCAAGGTATCTTTTGATTTCCCCCTAAGTCAAACCCTACCTGTGACTGGCCTTGAGCAACCTGTGTACAGCTCTCAGTGACCCACAGCTGTGGCTCCCTCTTCTAGGCCTGAGTCTGTGCAGAAAGAACCAGGCTGCACCCCAAGGCTGGCTTTTATTTGCCCCATGCCTAGGGGATCTCCTCTGCCTGAGGCTTTCTGTGGGGTTAGTCAGTGAATGTCTTCCAGCTGTATCCCTCAGCAGCAGGGCTTAAGCACCACAAGGTGGGGCAGAGTAATTCCTGTGGGCAGGGCTATTGCTCTCCCTTAGGCTGATGTCTCTTGGAGAGGAGTGCTCTGCCTGAGAAAGATGGCTCCTGCAGTCTGGGGAATGACTCAGCATTGGGATCCTGACAGCTGTTCCTTCAGTTCTCTCCCTAGAACAACCAGCCCCAGACTCTCCTCAAGTATCTCTAGTCCACTCCGCCATCCCTCTGCCAGAGCCTCGGGTAAGTGGCTACAAACAGAATATTGTGGGTTGGCCCTTTAAGAGGCTCTCTGTGTCTCCGGCCATCTCTTCCTGGTGGATAGAAACTCTGCTGCTTTTCACAGTTGTATGTTATTTGGGTTCCTTTCCTGGTTCTTGTGCTGTAGGCTGGGAGCCAAGCTTAGGGTTTAGACCCCATGCTTCTCAGGGGGAACAACCCCAGCCACTGAAATATCCTTCCAGCATTTCAGTTGCTGCTTGTGGCTCCTGTGCACTCTCTACCCGTCCTGTGGTGGTGATATGGCTTCTTCCGTCTGTCCACGGTCGTGAGGTTTCTCACCAGTACTAACTGTTGAGTTGGTTATTCAGGATGATTTTTCTGTAGTTTAGTTGTAATTCCAGTTTGGTTCTGGGAGGTGAGTGTAGCTTCCATGTACTCTTCTGCCATCTTGGGTCCATCCTTCCATCATTTATTTTTTTATTTTTTTAAAATTGCTTTTCTATTATGGGTGTCCCAATTTTCCCCCGTTGCTCACCCCTGCGCCTCCCACCCCCATCATTTATTTTTAGCTAGCAAAACTTTAAAGTTCTAAGTTACCAAAGGGATTTATAAAACCATTTAAGTATATGTATAATATAATTATTGCTAAAGAATTGACCTAAAAGAAACTTTTTATTCCCTTTATATTTATTTATTTATTTTATTTAGTTGCTTTTAACAATTAAGTTTAGATTACTTATAAAAATTTCATTATACCAAGTTTCTTGCTGACAATTTTTGCAACAGAGATTACATGAACTTTTTAAACTAATAAACTCAGGTAAAATAAAAGTAGCATTTACTGCTAATCATTCTAAATATATGCCTATTTAACCAAACCAAACCAAACTAAAATACCAACTTTAATATAAAATATTTCCCCAGAAAATATTAGTTTCTGTTGTAGGTATTTTTTTATTGTTGTTGTATGAATTTTTTAAATTTGAGTTTTATTTTATTTATTTTATTTTTTAAAGATTTTATTTATTTATTTTTAGAGAGAGGGGAAGGATGGGAGAAAGAGAGGGAGAGAAACATCAGTGTGTGGTTGCCTCTCATGTGGCCCCCACTGAGGACCTGGCCTGCAACCCAGGCATGTGCCCTGACTGGGAATTGAACCAGTGACCCTTTGGCTTGCAGGCCACCACTCAATCCTCTGAGTCACACCAGTCAGGGTTAGTTTCTGTTATATATTTTTGAGAATTCTCATACAAGCACTTATTTACTTAAGCCAATTTAATAGAACTTTTTTAAAAAAATAAAGAAACGGGAATGGGACAACTGTAATAGCATAATCAATAAAATAAAAAAAAAAAGAGACAATATCATTCAGAGGTAGAAAATACCACAACACACATTAACATACATTGGCTCAAACAGAGACCAACAGGGGGTCAACTTGGCTGTGTAGCCTTTGTTAGTGCTGTATTAACGCCTTGTTTTAGCCACATCAATGCTCAAACACAAAATCTATGGTTCAGGTGTCCCTTTTGTCAATCCCACTTGTTATTTATGCCTCTTTGGAAGCTGACCATATTGGAGTGTGGTGATTCACGCCTTTCTTGTCTTTCCTATCTTTGTACCCTCTGTGCATGGCAGTGTGCCCAGGAGAGCCGACACTCAATGGAAGTTCGTGGAATCTAGTTCAATCCCTCATTCTAATTGGGGGACGCAAGGGTTGAAGATGTTAAGCTCAGTCGATAGGCTTAGGTGGCTAATGCATGTGGAAAGCCCTATTCCAGGAACTGGAATGCAGAGCCTGCCTGACTCCAGGAGGCCAGGAAACCATTCAACCCTTGTGCCCCAGGGGTCTGCAAGCCTGTGATTCAGATAAAGAATTGTTGATCAGCAGATAAGTACTAGGAAAATTGCTGCCAGACTGCAGCTCTTGTCCAATTAACCTTCTTTCCAATCCTCTAATCTACCCTTCTATCCAATTAACCTTTTTCCAAAACCCTTACCCTCTTTTCTTCTCATAAAAAGGTCACCTCAAAATGAGATGTTAACATGGTTTTTGAGGGTGCATAACCCACTGTCCTGTCAGATTGCCAGCCATCTGAATTAAGCTCCCGTAAAGATTTAATGTTCTTCCCTACTTACTGGTTCTGGTAGTGACAGGCAGCATGAACTTTGACTTTTCTGGTTTCAATTCTCTATGACTTAAGTTTAATTTCATTCATTAGAATGTCTCCAAAGAATTGTTTATATCACATGCATTTTCTCTGACTTCCACACCCACCTCCTCGTTGATCTGCCCTTGTGAAGGTCACCAAAGACCTCCACATTACCAGATGCCCAGATACTTTCTCATCCTCATACTTCCAAGTTCTCAGCAGTACTGGTCACGGTGCCAATCCCTTCTTAACTCACTCTTTCCTCTTGGCTTCTGGGTACCACAGTCTGGCGTTTTCCTCCTGCTTCTCCAGATTCTCCCGGGCCCCCCGGGCTCTCTGTCCCCAGGGCTTCTCCAGCTGCAGAAACAGAGTGCCTCAGCACTCTCTGTCCTTCATTCTCTTCTCTCCCACCATTCCTTTCCAGAGTGGGCTTGTCCATTCCTGTAGCTTAAATACAATCCCCACCTCTAGTTCTCAGCTCCAGATTCAAATACTTCCTAACCTAGTAAATGAGTTAATTTGATCACTTAGATGACCCTTAGGTGTCTCAGGCATTCAAAGCCTAACAGTTGACTCCGAGTTTCATCTCCTAAGTCTTACTTCCTTCACCCTTGCCCCTTTCAATGAAAGGCACAGCATCATAGAGATCCCTTCCTGAGCTGTGGGAACCGCTTATCCAAGAAGAATGTATCCTAAAAGTGGAGTGCAGTCTAGTGATGTCTACATATCATGGATTCCTACATCCAACCTGGACTGGAAAAAGACCAGGTTCTTTCACCCGGTATGCAATGCCCAGCATGGTCCTTCCTGGCCCACACTCCCAGCCTCATCTCCATGCTGCCCTGATTAGAAACAGGCACACTATGGTCTGGCCTACCACAGGCATTGTACTGCCTATAAGCAAAGAATAATTTTTGTATTTTAAAATCATTGAGAAAAACAAAATGATAATAATATTTTGTAACAAATGAAACTTATATGAAATTCACATTTCAGTGTTCGTAAATAAAGTTGTATTGGAGCACAGCCACGCTCATATTATTATCAGTAGATTTTTCCAAGCTACAACTGAGTAGGTTGTAATTCATTTTCCGGGCCTGGGAGTGCTGGGGTGGGAGGTTTGGGGGACAGGGGCATGGAGGGGATGCAAGTTCAATTATGATGTGCTAAGTTTGAAGTACCCATGGAACATCCAGGAGACAGTGGGAAATAAAAGTTTGGAGAACACGGTGAGAACTGGTTTAAATATCTATACTGGGAACAGGTACACAAATGAAGAAAGTAGCCAGTGAGTCACATGGAGAATGGTGAGGACTGTGGCAAAATGGGGAGCACATGTCTCTTGTGAAGAAGGCAGCTGCTAGCCAGACGTCATTTAGAACAAAGGTCCGGTGCTGCCAGGCCTTCCAAGTGTTGCAGAGAAGGTGAAAATCTGGATTTTGATATAAAATCTTTAGATTAAAAAAATTTTGCCCTGGTTGGTGTAGCTCAGTGGATTGAGTGTGGGCTGCGAACCGAAGGGTCACCGGTTTGATTCCCAGTCAGGGCACATGCCTGGGTTGCAGGCCAGGTCCCCAGTAGGGGGTGCTCGAGAGGAAACCACACATTGATGTTTCTCTCCCTCTCTCTCCTTCTCTTTCCCTCCCTCTAAAAATGAATAAATAAAATCTAAAAAAAAAGAATTCTTAAAAAAAATTTTATTGTTGTTCAAGTACACTTGTCTCCATCACCCCCCACTGTCTCCTCTGGACCCCCACCCCATCTCCCACCCTCAATCCTAACCCCCTGTGGCTTTGTCTATGGGTCCTTTATACATGTTCCTTGACGACGCTTCACCTTCTTTTCCCCGTTATCCCCCTCCCCTGCTCTGTTACTGTTGGTTTGTTCTTTGTTCCCATGCCTCTGGTTATATTTTGCTCACTTGTTTGCTTTGTTGATTATTTTCCACTTATAGGTGAGATCATATGGCATTTGTCTTTCACTGCCTGGCATGTTTCACTTAACATAATGCCCTCCAGTTCCATCCATATTATTGTGAAGGGTAGGAGCTCCTTCTTTCTTTCTGCTGCATAGAATTCCATTGTGTAAATGTACTGTAGTGTTTTGATCCATTCATGTACTGATGGGCACCTAGGTTGCTTCTAGCACTTGGCTATTATAAATTGTGCTGCTATGAACATTGGGGTGCACATGTTCTTTTGATTGGTGTTTCCTGGCTTTTAGGATATAATCCCAGCAATGGAATTGCCGGGTCAAAAGGCAGTTCCACTTTTAGTTTTTGAAGGAAATTCCATACTGTTTTCCACAGTGGCTTCACCAGTCTGCATTCCCACAACAGTGCAGTAAGGTTCCCTTTTCTCCACAGCCTTGCCAGCACTTGTTCTTTGTTGCTTTGTTTATGATGGCCATTCTGACTGGTGTGAGGTGGTATCTCACTGTAGTTTTAATTTGCATCTCTCTGATGGCTAGTGATGCTGAGCATCCTTTCATGTGTCTCTGGGCCCTCTGTATGTCCTCCTCAGAGAAGTGTCTGTTCAGGTCCTTTGCCCATTTTATAATTGGATTGTTCATCTTCCTGGAATGGAATCATGTGGGTTCTTTATATATTTTGGAGATCAAACCCTTGTCCAAGATTTCATTGGCAAATATATTTTCCCATATGGTTTGTTCCCTTTTCATTTTGCTTATGTTTTCTTTAGCAATGTAGAAGCTTCAAAATAAAATTTTTTTAAAGATTTTATTTATTTATTTTTTTAGAGAGAGTAGAGGGAGGGAGAAAGAGAGGGAGAGAAACAGCAATGTATGGTTGCCTCTCACATGGTCCTCACTGGGGACCTGGCCTGCAACTCAGGCATGTGCCCCGACTGGGAATCAAACTGGGACCGCTTGGTTCCCAGCCCACGCTCAATCCACTGAGCTACACCAGCCAGGGCTAAAATAATTTTTTAATTGAAGTATACATACAGAAAAAAACTGTTCAGCTTGAAAAATGATCACAAAGTGCACTTATTCATAAAAATCTGCTGAATGCCCCTTCTGCTGTGGCAGTCATTGAGGAAGAGCGGTCACGGCTCTCTGCTACCCTATGGCCAGGGGCTTTGACAAGGGCCACAAAGTGACAAAGAACGTGAGGAAGCCAAGGCACAGGTGCTGCTGCCACAGGCGCCTCCTCAAATACACCAAGTTCATGCGGGACATGATCCAAGAGGTGTGTGGCCTTGCCCCCTGTGAATGGCCTGCCATGGAGCTGATCAAGGTCTCTAAGCACAAGAGGGCCCTGAAATTCATCAAGCAAAGGGTGGGGGGCACACAGCTGGGCCAAGAATTGAGAGAGGAGCTGAGCAATGTCCTTGCAGCCATGAGGAAGGCCGCAGCCAAGAAGGACTGAGCCCCATCTGTGTAATAAAACCTGTTCAGAAAAAAAAAAAAAGAAAGAATTCTGCTGATCTACAAATGTTTAGCAACTAATTAAAGCTCTTTAAAAAAACATTGCAGGCCAAACAGTTCCACATGAAGCTGGAGCTACCGTTTCAGAAAAGTGAGCTGGAGGTTTGAGAAGGAACAGGTAGCTCGCCTGTGGCGTCGGAGTTGTGGGTGAAGCTGAGAAAGGGAAGAGGGAGGGCGAGAGGAGGAGCAGTATGGAGTTCCGAGGGACTCTAGAAGCCATTTGAAGGTGTGGGGGAGGAGAGAAACCTCTTGGGCCCTGGGGCTAAGGGGAATGGCTCTGTGGTTAGACCATCCAGGGAGGCTCCCGGGAGAAGGTGGCCTTCCACACTGAGGGGCAAAGCCTAAAGAGACATGATCATTTAGGAACTTTTTGGCACTGGGGGCAGAATATAAATAAATGCTGCTTGAGGGAAGCAGGCTAGAGAAATTGATGGTGCTTGGGTTTTATTTTCTCTCTTGACGAAAAATGAACGACTTTTACACGCTGCAGAGCAGACAGAAGCTCAAGGACAGCCACGATTGCACAGTCCACGCTGAGAACTTCTCCCGGCTCTTCCACATTCCTAACTGTTCAGATTTTTCCCATTTAGGGAGTGAGGACGTCATACACCTCCCCTCCCTCAGCGCCATCCCTCCATTCCTGAGTCACGGTGGATCCAACACCCAGCCCCTTCTTCAAAGTTGCTCATAGTCCAGTGAGGGAGACTGACAAGTAAATCACATCATCGCCAGGAGCATTGTGGCAAGGCAGAGAACACTCCGATGGGCTGGGGAGGACGCTGTTGGACTATCAGGAGGGCACTAAACTCAATCTGAGGCTTTACGGGGAGGTGAGGGTAGAGCCGAGCAGCCGCCAGTGTCTGCCAGAGGAAGAGGTTTGGAGGGAAGGCCCTCCTGGGATGAGGGGCGAGCACACACACAGGCGTAGAGGTGAGACGTGTAGGGGACAAAAGCCATCTGGCGAAGGTTGCTTGTGAGGGTCGGAGAAAACTGAGGCTGGGTTTTGGGCGAGGCACTGTTGCGGGACCAGCAGCTGGAGGCTGTCTCCCTCACCCTCATTCGCAGGGCGGCCTCACTGCCTCCTACGTGCTGGTCCCTTTTCCTTTGCCTTGCTCAAGTGAGATTTGTACCTAAATCTCCCTTCCTGCTTTCATTACCAACTTTGGTCCTGGAAGATCGTGAGCTTTTTGGGGGCCTGGCCCAGGCCCCCTTGTCTGCCTGAATCCCCTGCAGGGCCCTGCATCCTCTCCTAGCACCTGGGCTACCCGGCAGAACCACAGAGCTAGCGGCCGCTATCCCAAACCTCTGTCCCAAAGGTTTAACCCCTGCAGAGGGTCTGTCCTTTTCCCTGTGGCTGCTACGCATCTTGGGTGTCCGAACTGGGCTTCACTCACCTCGCCCATAGCAGCTATTTAGTGAGCTTTTGTGGAATAAATAGTGAGCAAATCTGACCCACTGCATGAAATGACATCCAGTGTCTATGACATGGAGATAGCAATGAAAATATTGTTTCAAAAACTTGTCAGTTCACCCTGGCCAGGTGGCTCAGTTAGTTGGAGCACTGTCCCATACATCCAAAATGTTGTGAGTTCAATTCCCAGTCAGGGCACATACCTGGGTTGTGAGTTTGATGCCCATTTGTGGTGCCTATGGGTGTCTCTCTCTCTCTCTCTCTCCCCCCTACCTCCAATCTCCCTCTTTCAGATCAATAAAGGAACCTTCAGGTGAAGATAAAAAAAAAACCTTGGCAGTTCAAAGAATTATCTGGCAGCATTTTGGAGGGCAGAATTCAGCTTTTTACTGAACATGCTACAAAACGAGAGGTTTAATCAAAAAGACCCTAGCCCATGTTATCATCAGACTCCTCAGGTGCTTATTTCTTAGCTTACATTGTCTGCTCTTTGCCTGAGGCAGCGGCAGTGAAAGAGGCAGGAACTCCCGCACTGTGGAGGAGGCTCCTGATGTTGACATTGACCAGCACCTTAGTAAATAGGCCTAGCCAGGAAGGTTCAGCGTTTCCAGGGGCTGCTTTAATGAAAGCATTGATCTTATCCTCTGTGACCGTCACTGCATCGTTGTGCAGGATGAGGACAGAGCAGATGCAGGTGAACTCTGACATGGAGGCCGTGGTACAGGCAAGTGCTGGATGAAGCGAGGGCCTCACCCCGATGTGGCCATAGTCTCCCTAGAAGGAATAGCACCTTCATAGCTGCTGAGGAAACGGGTATCTGGCCACATTTTAAAAAGCACAAATGCTGCAGGAAGAATGTAGCACTTGATTCCCCTCAGGAGGAGGACTCCAGAGGCTTCAAGAAAATTGAGTCTATTTTCAGGGCGACCATAAGTTATATAAATGTGTAATCACTGTGTTGTACACGTGAAGCTGCTATAACATTGTATGCCAACTGTAATTGATTTTTAAAAATTAATTGTGTCTACTTGGAAAACAATTTCCCCCTTCTTCTTGACATCTTCTTGTGTACTTTGAAGAGACCACAACCTATCTGACATTGACCTGCACCAGAGTTCCTCCCAGAGGCCTAGACCAGCGGCCGGGCAGACAGGTTCAGACGCATCAGAATGGGATCCAATAAAGCACACGAGCAGCATTTCTGCAGGGAGGTCTTGGCAGGCACCAGACCTGCTGAGGCACATTCTGGGCTGTGTGCTGAGCATTTGCACGGCAGCTCGTACCCTATAGTCAGGGCTGATCCTCACAGTCAGGCAGTGTGAGGGATGATCCCATGCACAAATTGGCCAATAGCAATCCAGACTCAATTACAGCAGGAGCGCCAACATAACTTATGGCAGGGACATTCCTGGAAAAACCAGTGCAAGTGATCAAGGAGACTGCACCACTGGACCCCACAGGACACCTACTACAAAGATGGAGTCACAGCCAATCTACTTAATACACAGAAACAAACACAAAGATGCAGTCAAAATGGGAAGACAAAAAAAAATATATGCCCCACATGAAAGAACAGGAGAAATCTCTAGGAAAAAAGCTAAGTGAAATGGAGGCCAAAAATTTATCGGATATAGAGTTCAGAAAAATGGTGATAAGGATGCTCAAGGAACTTAGTGTGAACTACAACGGCAAGAAAAATGACATAGAAACCATAAAAACATCCAGCCAGAAATAAAGAATACAATATCTAAAATGAAGAATACACTAAAAGGAATAAACAGTAGGTTGGAAGAAGCAGAGAACTGAATAAAAAATTTGGAAGACAAGGGAGAAAAAAACACCAATAGAGCAGCAAGAAGAAAAAAGAATTAAAAAAATAAGAACAGTTTAAGGGACATTTGGGACAATATGAAGCATACCATCTACATAATAAGGATAAGAGATAAAGAAGAGAGAGAGCAAGGGATTGAAAAGCTATTGAAGAAATAATGTCCAAAAAAAAAAAGAACAAAAAAACAAAAAACAAAAAATCCATCCCTAACCTGGTGAAGGAAAAAGACGTACAAGTCCAGGAAACACAGAGAGTCCCAAGGAAGAACACAAAAAGGCCTACACCAAAATACATCATAATTAAAATGGCAAAGGTTAGGAGACTTCCGCCAAGATGGCAGCGTAGGTGGTCGCACTCGCTGCCCGCACATCCAGAATGTCCATACAACTAATGCAGTAGCAAAAATTTAAACAACCAGAACGGACAGAATCGAACTGAAGGGAAGTCCGACACCCAGGAGGTAGGAGAAGACAAACATCCAGGCCGGCGAGCGGGGCAGAAACGGGAGGAGGAGGCAGCGCACATGGAGGGTCTCACTCACGCCGCGACTTACTTACGCTGCTACTCAGGCTGCCAGCGCCTGAACAGGGCGTGGCTCCAAACAACGGGTGAATACCGCAAGCCGGTGACGCTGCCGGAGAGAGGCCAGGGCTGAGCCAGCAGAGCCGAGCCTGGCAGAGGAGGCGGTGGGGAGTTGGGGAGAGGAGGAGTGACGGAAGCCCGCGGTGATCGGGGGCCGCCATTGCTTCCTCCCAGACCCCGCCCCCAGAGGCAACGTCATCCAAAAAGAGACCCAGGTCTCAGGCATCTGCCAGCTGACAAGTGCACCGAGATAAAAAGAATGAAAATGGCCAAAAAGAAGGACCACAACAAATTACAGCTAATGGATGACAACATAGTCAACCTATCAGATGCGCAATTT
>PVJI01032276.1:0-12358 GCA_004026765.1 Micronycteris hirsuta
TTGGAGACTGATCACATCATCTTTGCCTAACCGCTATCAAAGTTCCAGACTCACAGAGGGAAAGCAGATGTCACTCTAAATTACATTGTTTGCACAATCTAGACTCAGCAAAATTCTTTATCAGTTAGGGAATTTGGGGGGAGCCACATTCTCAAACATCAGCCATATTTGCAAACAAGCCTGCTAAACAGAGTAGCCTGAAGCCTGTTGTGTTAACTTTTTTGCATATCACACACAAAAATATATTTTGACACTCTAATCCTTTGACTTTGATTCATTTTCTTGATGCTACCAACAAAAAGTTACTGAGAATCAAGGACTTAGTGAATTATAAATACATATTTATGACTAAATATATTTTTGCAATAAACTTGTTTTAATCTGCTTAACAAAACTAGATTGCATGAATCATTTATCTACTCCAATAATGGCTGTTTTTATTTCTGCCATAAAATACTGAGAAATTTAACTTGCTGTTTTCAAATACTGTATTTTATATATTATTATTTTGAGTTAACATCTAACAATTTTTAATCAAGTTACTGGATTAGGTGACCCAGTAAGTTTTTAATTAAATAATATTATTATAAGTTATCTGAAGAAAAAATATATTATGGGTGAATTTTAAAAGAAAAAAAAATAAATAATCTACGACACAATCTATCTCATAAAAGATCCACACCCTTATATTCACAAATGTTACGTATAGGTTAATAGCTGCTCTTTATTTATAAAATGTTTTCTCTATGCATGTTTTATTAAAGGTATAATTATTCACTCAGTTTTAACAGAGCTCGGGAAACTACTTGTCTGGGAGAGCAAAAAAAATGATCTATGTGACTTTTGAATGTATCATGATATAGTAGACACACTATAACAAATGACACGAACACGCTAGTGTTGGTGACATTTCAAGATTTCTTCTAGAAAGGGAAAACAAATAGAGATAGATAATCATAGTTTATTTTATTCACACAGTTGATTTTATTATCAAAAAATCTTTGTAAAATTAGAAGACAAAAAGTTCCTTATTTAATTCAAAGAAAAACAAGGTCATTTGAGGTGATGTGTTTCTGCAGACAATCAGGAAGCAAGTGTGTTCTCTAGTTTCTCTAACACACACTGTGCTTTGCCTGTGTGATAATTCATGAAAGGAGAAAAGTACAGAATTTTAGAGTCACGTAAGATTTTCTCTTTGAATTGTAAAATTACAATTGGTCAATTTCAAGCAGCTGCCTCTTAGAATCTGTATTTTCCAAATGATCATAGGCCTCAAGTTAGCAATAAATGTTTATGTTAAATGGAAATCTTTTATTTTGTTTTATCAGGGCACACAAAGAATCCTTTCTTTTACAGTATATTCTTGTCATTTGCCAAACTAATAGTCTATGCCATATTTTATATGGTAAGCATTCTTTTTATTAACTAGTCTTTACATCAGTTAGTGATTATTTCAAATATTAAAAACCAGTTCTTATAAAACAGAAAGTTTCACTAAAAAGATGACACTATTTAAATTTTCTCTGTAGGTTTATTTTATGTAAGTCTTAAGGATCAGAACTATTCAAAAACATGGACAGCAAAAATACTACTATATTTATTTTCTTTTATAATGTTGTGATTATTCTCACAATTGGAACCAAGATATAATTATTTTTCCCTAAGCTTTTCTGCAGTATTGGCTAAACTACCATCATAAAATATTGCTTTGACCGTAACAAGGCTCTCCAGAAAATGCCTATTTGTTACAATAAAAGCATTCATTTATAAAACACAAAAATAAAATCAATGTTGTTTCAAGTATATGTTTATTTAAAATATCTTTTTAAATTTTATAAAGGACATTCCACATATTTAAAAGGATCATGACATTGCATCTATGAGCAGAATGAAAGCATAATATAGAAATTAGATTAGGTTTCCCTTTTAAATTAACATCCTAATATCTGCCTGGAGTAGGTAAATAAATTTGGCACCATGGACACTTTTCTCGCTATTCAGAATCTTCAACTGTATTTAAAACAGATCACATCCACCTCCTCTGCATCAACATACCAACTAGTCAATGGAAATCGAAACACACCGAAATAGACACTTTATACTGCTGCCAAGTGGAGAAGGTTCAGAGCAAAGGGTGTAATTAAAAGTATGACTAAGCAGGCAGAGTCACATTGAAAAACTCACAAAACAGAGGAAAAAATATTGGAAAAAGAAGCAATTGCCCCCCAAATATAGTATTGCCATCTCTGACTGAATCGTTTGAGCTATAGATCTTAGTTTGCTAGTATAGGACCCAGTTGCTATAGAAACTTACAACTGGGAGCTAAATAAAGTAATTTCTATGCTAGTGTCGGTGTCTATAACTTCAGCACCTGATGCTAACCAAATTGTGCTCAATAAACAAATTTAAACTTTAAAAGCCTGCATTGCGATCACAATGGTTTCTATACAACTGATTAATCTCAATTGATCTTGGCTCAGAGCACAAGAACATAAGAAATCTCAGAAACAGAAAAAGACTACTTAAGGCCCATATGCCTACACCCTTTGTTTTTCTTATCTGATTTCCTACTTTATCCCCATACCTCTATCCCGTCTTAGTTTTAAAATAAAAAGTCAGCTAGCTTACTTCAACTCATCGACAATTCTGCTTCCACTGATCCCTTTTAGACAATTTATTCCATATTAAACCACTCCCTCTTGGCCTCCCCCATTTCATTTATCCCACTCTAAACCTAAAGAACAAAGAGATCAGGCAGCCCAATAGATACTTAGTTCTTAATCCTCCCAGCTGGGCCTGTTATTGCTGCACATTTGATTATAAGATTATTCACTATTTGGCAAGAACTCAAAACCTTGAAGTAGCCTCCCAATGCCCCTGTTTGTGTGGGCTTGTCAGACCCTTACCCGTTATGTCACAAAGCAGTGTGTTTGGCTTTGGAAATGCTCTTTTATTAAGAGAAATGAGACCACAGGGCCTAAATACATATGTCTATAGCTTTCCTTGGCATCACTTTAGAAAGGAACAGTGTTGACATGTATTATATAAGCCCTTTGTTCTTCTCCACATTCCATGTCAATGTCACTGTGAGAATTTAAAGTATGAAAAAAGTCATTTGAATATCTTGGTGTTACCTCATTATATGAATGCCTTGCTACAAGCATCATATACTTGTACTTGCAAATTTGTTTATTGTTATCAGAGATTTGAGGATCTCTAAGTATTTGAGGATACACTTTTATCTGTTAAAGTATTGTGTTTATTTCACATTTATAAATGTCTTGGCTTCAGTCCCAATGTACACGTTGGAGGCTTAGATGAGTCGATCCATGATCTGCTATCTTAAAGCCAAGATCAGCCCAGGGCAGAGGATTTGACACTAATAGGACGTGTGTGTTGCCTAATGATTAAAAAAAAAAAAAAAAAAAAAAATCAGTCAAATGACACCACCAGTTTTCCAGAAGTAATCATATATATTTCTACCAAGACTTTATTACATGAAAGAAGGAAAGAAGGAAGGAAGGAAGGAAGGAAAGAAAGGAGGAAGGACAGAGTTTCAACATCCATAAAATGAAGCGTTTTTTTTTGTTTTTTTTTTATTTTTTACTTTGAAATTAAAGATGCAATTTTAGGAGGTAATATTTTCTTTTAATTATCAAGCTACAAACACCAGGGTAGAATTTGAAACACCAAAATAGGAACTGATAATATGAGCTCACCATGCATTATTAAATCTCTCCCCCTGGGTTCCTCTGGATTCTAACTGCTACCTTGGCTTCTGTCCAATGAGCTTTTACAAGCAAAGAGGAAATGCTGGGGGATTAAACCTAAGGTTTGACCTGCTACTACCACTCGGTGTTTGACCAAAATTCTCATTAGGAAACAACATGGAATCGTTTTTAGCTGCAAAAAGGGACCCAAGAGAATAACAGAAATATATGAGGTTAACTGCTGGATACACGGCACTGCCTGTATACCAAAACAAAAGCATCCTGGGAGAGATATCAGCTGTGTCAGAACAGCCAGCCAACAACTGTCAGCTGGGACTGTTGACGAGCATTTTAATGCACCATGCAGGATTGGGGAGCAGGTGATTTCCAAAAATGATGGGAAAATGAAATTTTGTTAGCTATGGGAATAAAGAAAAAAATCGGGTAACTCTTTTTTTACTTTTTTTTTTTGTTTGGGAGACTTTAGTTCATTTTTCTCTGCATGTGAAATTTTAATTCTTACATATTTGCATATATGTAAATAACAGAATCTATCTTTATACAATGGAGAACAACAATTAATAGTCGTTTCATGAATATTTGTTTTATATAGGAAGGAAAGGAAAGAGGAAGCAATAAGTGGAAAAGAATAGAAGGGGAAATAAACCCTGAATGAATTCTCCCCGAGAGAAAGAACAGGGAGCTGTAATGAGTTTGGATGAGGCTGAGGTTAGGCATCAGAATGCTTATATGTCAGCCTGAAGCTGTAAGTGGCAGCTGGCTGCATGGCGCTGGCCAGGTGGACAGTTAGCACTCACTAGTAGAATTTGGCTTTCAAGTCATGCAGCTGCAAAGGGAAACTGCCCAGCAGCTTTGCAGAAACAGAGAGGTGTGGGCCATTTTAGGGTTCTAGGCTCCTAGCCAATCACAACAGAAGAGGGCTGAGGACAATTGCTGGTGCCCATAATGAAAAGAGCAAGGCTGGTCTACAATACAGAGAAAGCACCAGGCTGGAAAGAAGCCACATTCCAGGGTGTCAAGAAGTCCCAAAGTCAAAGAGGGGAAAGTCGTCTGGTAAATGTGCTATGCTTTTGAAGAAAAGACCAGCAAGAAAGAACGGGATTGTGGGTACAGTCTGCATTGCAAAACTTTTTTTCTATTCCATGAAAATAATATCCAGGATGCATTTTCTAAATAAACATGTAAAAATGGAAATTGTCATAAAGAGAGCTTTGCCATTTTTAACATTTAAAACGTTGAAACTATGGACTGGGCATAATTCAAAAAGAATTATGGAAAAGAATTATGAATTGAAGAATTAAGAAGGCAGACTTAATCCCTGCCTTCTAGATTATTTTCAAAACAAAATATTACCATTATGGTTATGCTACTGCAATGTGTTCTAGAAATTTAGTTCTATAATTTCATTTACACCAGTTTATTTCCAGCCCTTAAATCTGTATTGTAATATGTTATTACCTAAATGTAGATGCAAAGATTGTGGTAAATTCTCATTTGGATTTTAAAAGACACTATTTAATACACAGCATCTAGAGGATATAGATTAACAAAAGAGCTAAATGAGGAGTCAAGTGAATATATGAACCCAGGGTTAAATATAAAATCTAAACTTTATGCATTTATATATATTATTTCTTATACTGGGCTGGCACAAATAATGCCCTTTTTATTACAAAATCTGTTATTACAAAATCATAAGCATGTAATTCCCGTAACATAACACTATTATACTCAAGCACACCATATGACATTTTAGGTGAAATATTCAAATTGTTACATCTATATTATTACCCTACCAACCACACTCAAGCAGGCATTACTTCTGCCAGACCCTGTATGCAGACCTGCATATCTTTTCTTTAGTGTCTTAACAAAGATTTCTGCTTACATGTGAAAATAAACAAAAGGTTGAACATCATTCATAACTGTTGTAGCACAGTGGACAGGGCACAGAATTTAGAGAAGTATAAGTTGATTGCTCAGTCTTACTTTATTTTCGTCCTTTTTTTGCATAATGCATAAAAATAATATATAATTAATAGGTACAGCTTAAAATAGTAGTAACATTTAATACCTAGGTATCCAACATAGAGCTTAAGAAATACAATTTTATTAACTCTTCTGGTGTCTTTTACCAAATCCTTCTTTCCTAATAGAGAGGAAATTTTTCCATCTATCATTTTTGCTTTTCTTTACATTTTACTACATATCTTTGTGTTTCTTAATATGTTACATTCTGCATATTTTGAATTTGACACTAATGGAATCATAGTCTTCCGTTGTTAGAAGTTTTTATTCAACATCATATTTTTCAAGGTAATTCATGTTGATAGGTATGGCTGTATTTTATTTATACTCCCTGCTTTATAGTATTCCATTGGATACATGAGGTCTGTCCGGAAGGTATCCAGCCATGTGATATGAAAAATAGAGACATTTATTGAAGAAGATACAAGAAATATTGTATACAAGACAATGACACTTCAGTTCCCCTCAAAGTAAGCCCCTTGAGATCTCACACAGTTCCCCCAATTGCCATCAGCTGCTCCATCATATTTTCCTGAATGTCATTGATAATCTGAAATCTCTTTCCTTTCAAAGGTGATTTTAGTTTTGGGAAAAGCCAGAAGTTTCAGGGTGCCCAATCTGGGCTGTAGGGAGGCTGAGTCACTTGGATCATTTGGTGTTTCACCAGAAAACTCAGCATGAGATGTAATGCATGAGTGGGCATACTGTCATGATGAAGCTGCCAATCACCAGTTGCCCATAGCTGTGGCCTTCTGAATCATCCAAAAATAGTTTCCATAGAAAAATTCAAGCTTAACACAAACTTTGATGCAGATTCATTGCTTTACTCGCTCAGTCATTTTGAATGCAAGGGCCACACAGTACACATGCTCATTCAATGCTGTCTCCCATCCCCACTGACCAGTACAGTGAAGTTGTCATTGCTGGTGCCTGCACATTCCAGCCCACTCTCTTTGGCTGCCAAGTTACATCAATGTCTCGCAAACTGTTCTCATCATATTAACAATGGCTGAACTTTTTCCGGACAGATCTCATCATAAACATCAAAATTTATTTTCCTATTTCCTCGCCCTTGAGAACATCCCAGAGCTGTTTACTCTAATACGAATAATACTGTCATCTACTTTCATGTTCATATCTCCTTGTAAACAAGTTAAGTTCACTTTCTCATCTCTCAGTTGAAGATAACAACAGGCACACTATAGAGTTGTCCTTAGCAATTATGACATTCAGTTTCCGGATCTACAAGACAATAACTGTTATTCTTAGCATTGAATGAGTGTGTGTATAAATACATAGAACAATGGTTTGTTCATAATAGGCATACCTTAAATCTTTGTTCATCCTCCATTAGAAATTAAGAGATGATTTTAATCCTTTATAGATAGAGATGCTTATGGAACATACTATGTGATACGAAGGTGCAGGCACTTCCGACTCAATGGTCAGTGCTCCTACTTGGACTCTAACGAATGCAGACCTATATGGTTTAATTATACTTACATGCCAAATGGACAAAGGGACTTAAGAATAAATAGTGATGTCACATGCCATAGAATGAGAGAGGAGCTGCTGCTTCTTGCTTTCCCAGGAACTGGCCCCATTATCTTCCTGGATAGAGTCCAGCTGACTCAAGTTTTTAGGACAAAGGCAAAAGGCCTACTTTTGACCCAGATAAAGCTTCTAGATATGGAAAAGTACAATACTGTCTTTTGTGAGTCACCCCAAATTCATGCACTGGATGTGTGAGCTAGTTTTCTTCCACAAATGCTGCTACTCTTTGGGCCAGCAGAAATTACTGTACTTTACTCATCATTACTACAGAGATGCTGCATGTATTGAGATTCTTCTTCTGAGTAGAAAACAAGGAAGACATTGTAGGGAAAACAGTGATAGCATACCTTCTTAGAAGTTTGTAAAGTAGCCATAGCAAAAGGTATAAGCTCCTTCTTCCTCTCTGCTGTGTAGAATTCCATTGGGCAGCAGAGAGGAAGAAGGATCTTATACCCTTTGCAACAGCATGGATGGAACTGGAGAGCATTATGCTAAGTGAAGCAAGTCAGGCAGTGAGGGACAAATACCATATGATCTCACTTTTAACTGGATCATAACCAACAAAAGCAGAAAGCAAGCAAAACATAACCAGAGACATTGAAATTAACAACAGTCTAACGATAGCCAGGGGGGAGGGGGACAATGGGGAGAAGGGTTTTCAGGAACCACTATAGAGGACACATGGACAGAACTAAGGGGGAGGGTGGAGGAGGGGAAGGGAAGTGGTGTTGGAGGGGGTGGAGGAGGGGAGGGGAGAAGATGCAGACAACTGTAACTGAACAACAATAAATTAAAAAAAAAAATAGCCATAGCAAATAGTCTTTTCTTTTTACAGTCTTCTTCATTACAACTTTTACTTGTGTGAAACTTCTGATTTTTAGAATTTCACATCCTACCTGTTTTCTTCCCTTATTCACTATCTTCCTAAACTTTTCCTAACATCATCAAGCACTTTATAAATGTATGTCTGATTACCAGCCATTAGCCATTAAATTTCCTTGGAGAAAGGGAAAGGAAGGTGAAATGACTAACATAAATACAGCTGATCCTTGAAGAATGTGGGAGCTAGGGGCACCAAACTCATGCACATTTAAAAATCCACGTATAACCTTTGACTTTCCAAAGTCTTGACTACTAATAGTCCGTCCACCTTTTACTGGAAGCCTTACTGATAACAGTGAACACTTATTTTATATATTATATGCATTATAACTGTATGCTTATAATAAAATGAGCTAGAAAAAATAAAATGTTATTAAGAAAATTGTAAGAAAATACGTTTATAACAATTATTGAAAATATATATATAAATCAACACATACAGTTCATATTGTGCTTTTTAAGGGCGAACTATACTTCAAAATTCTGAATGTACATGATCTGTTATTAAGTAGCAAAAGTGTGTAAACATTTGACATGGATAATATTGCGAGCTGATACTTTAGAAGAACATTTCTTGAGATACACAAATCATCCTTCAAGCAGCTAATCTGGGTGGGGAAGGCTTCCTCTCTCCTTTGGCCAGTACCAAACTCCAGTACAGTGTGTGGACGATTTTGCTTCAGTGAACCAGAACCAACAACACCTGGCAAAAAAAAAGTGATGAAACAGAAGTGCCAACAGCCTCAGGGCTGGCTTGACCCAGGTAAAGGAATCTGATATTTTGTAAAGCAACCTAGTAAATGCAGAAAGAAGGTTCAGACTTTGCTTCTGGGTGATTTTCTAAGCACTAATCGCAGACTGTATTAAACAGTATCATGTCATACATTAATAATAACCAATGGAATGGCTTGAGAAAAGGAAGCACAAGGCAACTAGACTAGAACTGGCTATGGCTACCCTTTACTTAAAGCAATAAGCCTAATATGAAAGCCCCACATCAACCTTGTGGGAGGAAATTTTGCTAAATCCGAAGCAGATAATGAAAACTCTAGTGAGAGTCAGGCTGACATTGACACTGTTCAGTCTCATCAAGTGGCTGATGAGGATGAGGACACTACATTGTTCCCTGAGGATAGAAATGAGCCAAGAAAATGACAACATATAGGAGAAAGGCAATTAAAAAATGCAGAGAGCATGACAATTAGATCTCAGTGTCTGATGAGGGGAATAGTGCAAATGAACCACTTCACATGGATAAGCCAATATATACCAAAATGTATTAGGTACAAATGATGTAAAATAGATGCCTAGTGATCAGAGCATGGGACCATTTCACGACATAGAGCAGGCATTTCTACACTTAGACATGTGGTAGAGAGAGAAGGCAAAAACAAAAAAAGTGTTATATTACGGCATTTAACATCCGAACAGCACCGTATCATCAGAGTACAAATAGCAAGTGAAAACCACAATAATTAATTTGACAGAGAGCATTCTAATATAAGAATTATTTAAAGAGTTCTCAAATGGCTGAATAATAAGAAAAGGGACACTGGGCCAACAAAGAGACAGTAAGCGAAGGAAGGAAGCATTGATCACCCCTAGAGTGCAGGGGACAAAGGGAGAGGTTGAGGTTATCAGAACACTAGAGAAGAGGGCTTGAGAAGCTGTGACTCAGATCTATTAGGAATGAGAAACCCTGACTACAGCTGATGTCTCAAAGTTCAAAGGAGGTTCCCTACTAACCCGGATGAGAGGGCACTACCTGGCTGTTGCTAGTTTTTCCCCAAAAAATGCCAGGATATTTCTGAAAATGGGAAGAAATCAAGAAACCGAAACCAACTGTTACTTCAAAGGTTAGAAGCTACTGCTGAGATGGGGCCAGCAGCACAGGAGACACCTGTAAGCAGTATATGCCCTCTCTCTCCAACTAGCTTTCAGCTTCTTGGTGCCCTCCACTGGCAGAACTAACAGGAAGATAAGTGACAAAGGAGAAACGTAATTTGTAGAGACCCCAGCCTCACCGAATTGAAATGTAATAGTTAATCACTGTTACCACAAACATAACTTTGAACCAGAGAGCCAGCGTACATCAAAAGGACTTATTAGAAGACTCCAGAAATGCTATAATTTCAGTGTGTACTCTTACCAAAAGAGGGCATTTTATGCCCTCCTTATCTGTTTATGTATCTGAAAGAACATTACAATAATCAAAGCCTTTCTCAGCCTAAGTTTACCTATAAAATGCAATAAACTCCACAATTTTCTTACTAAGATGAAAATATAGATTATCCAGAGTTTAGTTAATTCAAAAGTTCCATAATTTAAAATTGTTGTTAACAGACTGAGAAATATTCAGATGTAGGGAAAAGAGAAAAAATAAAAACAATACGGCCAGAATAATTGGCCTCTGAATAATTAAGTTAGGTTTATGAAAGGATCCTAGGGATCCATGGAAATTCCTATTTTTATGGCAAGACATTGAGGTGACAATTAATTCACATAAATAATGAAGCACAAAATAGATAGAGTTGGTAGACTGGCTGTAAAAAAGACAAATGAAAAAGCTCTATTTTCAAGTATAAAAAGAAAACATGCAATGAATATCTCTCTTTCAAACTTGTACATCTTTGTGTTCATGTGAAAGGAGTTATAATATTTTTCTAGCATCTCATGAGTTAGTGCATACACACAAATTGTATTAAGAAAAATGATGCAGAAACACCTAGATTAAATTAAGTATTGTAAAGCACATTAAACTGTCTTGCCATGGCATTGGGTATCACACACAGTACATGTCTGGTGAACTGTGTAAAACTGTTGCTTTGGGGTGTTTACAAAAGAGAGAGAGAGAGCTCTCATTTCAGCTAGTCATTGTCCAGAAATAAAGCATAACAAACTCATAAGAAATTCAGGGCTTGAACAAAATTGATGATTCTTATGAATCTATAGGTTACCTATGTTTGGGTTATTTAAGGGTAGACTGGGCTGGTGGTTCTTCTTTCCCCTGCAACTGCTGGAGCTTACCTGCTTCTGACCGTAGTTCTGTAGGTCAGCCAGAAGAGCTCTTTTTCATATCTTCCACATTCCTTTTGCCAGCAGTTCTCCTGAGCCGTGTTTTAGTTTTGGCATTGGAAGAGTCACAAGAAGACATGTGGAAATGCTTGTGGCCTATTAAAATGTAGTATCCCTTTCTTTGATGTGCCTTTGGCCAAAGCATGTCACCACCCTGAGCCCCAAATCAAATGTCAAGAAAATGCTTCTGTCCATGTCTTTACATGATGAAAATGTGGGTTCCAGGAGGGGTGGTGAAAATTGGGACCAATGTTCTATCTACAGCAAGTTCGATCTCAATTTAAAAAACAGCCCTTGTGTTGTGCCCTGTACGCGAGGGGAGTCCTCATTCATTAAGTCATTTCATTTGGTTATCATAAAATTCCTGAAGACAGAAATAAGACTTAAGTAAAATAAATCAGCAACTTGCCTTAATAGAAAAAATATATAATATATAAACATAAAATATCTATATAAATATTATATAAATATATCTACAGATTTATATAATATAATTTGCTAAATTTGGGGCAAATCATCAAGATGAATAAACAAAAAAACCTTTGTTGTGTTGATTAAACATCTGGCCAAGACAGATGATTTTAACAAGATGAGTAGATGCAAAAGCTACAGCAGACCCACACCGAGCTTATGTTAATTACAAAAAGGTGAAGACAATGCACACCAGGGCTCAGGATTTGGTAAGTGGAACATGGACTGGATTTCAGCTCTCACCTGATCTCAGCCAGGTTATTCTTTAAGTATAGGCAGCCCTTGTGAAAGAGAAGAAACTAAAGATGAGTTACCTTAAGAATTTTACTAACGTAGTTGGTATGCCTTGCTGTGTTGCTATATCTTGTAATTCTCACTGATTCACCTTAATAATTATTTCAAATGGTGGCCATTCTTTCCTCTTTTTTCCTTTCTATCTTCCTGTTTTCTTCCACATATATGTACTGAATTTCTCCTGTGTGTTGAGTATGTTCCAGGCAAGTAAGATACAGCAAGAAAAAACAGACTAAAGCCTGCCCTCATAGGCTTTATAATATAGCAGGAGAGAAAGACAATGAAAGTAACATAACAAATTAGGAAGTTATATAGAGTGGTA
>PVJI01032277.1:0-12359 GCA_004026765.1 Micronycteris hirsuta
AGTGAAGGGGGGAAATGGGGCAACTGTAACAGCATAATCAATAAAATATAGTTAAAAAAAAGAAAATTATTAACATAAAGTCAGGATAATAGTTTATTTGGAAGGTAAAGGCTGTAATTTTCAATTATAGGGGTCTCTGGGAAACTAGTAAAGTTTTATTTCTTACTGAGTCATAGTTACAATAATATTTTATATTTTTACTCATTTAACTATATATTTGTTTTATATAGCTTTATAACTGTGTTTTATTCTGGAATAACAATAATTTTTGAATAAAATAAAATTTCAGAGACTTCCGGCCAAGATGGAGGCGTTGGTGGACACACTGTGCCTCCTTCCACAACCAAAAGAGGAAAGAAAGCAATTTAGAGGGCAAGGGCAGTTGAATGATAGAAAACTGAACTGAGTGGAAGTCCGACAACCAAGGAGTTAAAGAAGACACGTTCATCCAGACCGGTAAGTGGGGTAGACAGTGTTCGGTGAGATGTGGTTTGTGGAGCAGTGCCAGTGGCGCTCCAGCCACCTAGAGAGGCCTGTGGTGGGCTTGCCTAGCCAGAGTGCTGTGGGCACACTCTGTGAAGCCAGGGCTGACTGATGGACCAGGCAGTCCCTCATTAGCGCGTGGATAGACCAAGAGGAAAAGCTGGGGGGTGGAACAGACTGCTTGGCCCACCAACACAGGGAAATAAAGCCTCAAATCACCAATTGAAGACACCTGTGGGAGTTGAGGCAGCAGTGGGAGGAACTCCCAGCCTCACAGGAGAGTTCACTGGGGAGGCCCACAGGGACTTGGAACTGTGCAGGCTCGCCCACGCACCCCAGAGCCAGCAAAGAGGGAATCAACTTGCTTGTGGGTAGCTGGGGAGGTGTGGAGAGCAGAACAAGCGCCATTGTTCTTTCAGGCCCCACCCCCACACAGAGCATCACAACACACAATGACTTGGGTTGCCCTGCCCCAACAGACAGCATCACAACACAACGACTTAGGTAACCCCGCCCTGGTAAACACATAAGCTCTGCCCTTTAAAGTAACAGACGCACCAAGAAAAAAAAAAAACAAAAAACGGCCCAAATAAGAGAGAAAAAAATGGTGGTGAGATAGGGGGGAACAGAGTCCACTTCCTCCTGCCCACTAGTGAAACACCTAGCCAATTTTCTGAGGAACAGAGTGAACACCCAACAGTATTCCAGTATATATGAAGATTGGTGACCAAGATTACAGGGGAAATTGAATGATCAAATGCCTGACACAGACAGGAGGACCAGGGGAGCAGGCCCGGCCTGACACTTTTAAAGCCAGCCAGCAGAAGTTTTTTTTTTTTGATTGTTGGTTTTACCCACCCACTTTCCTATCTATCCTTCTTTATTTTTTTAATTCCTTCTCCCTTCCTTTCATTTAGTATTCCAAGTCTTCTCTCCTTTTTATTTTTCTTATTTTTATATTTTAGTATATTTATATTATAAAAAATATTTTATTTTTTATTTAGTTTTTTATTTTTTTCTTCTTCCATCCCCTCTCTTCACTATCCACAGGTAAGACATTAAAACTGGGAGTTGTGAGGAGAACAGAGCTAGACCCAGACAAGGGTCAGCCCAGAAAACAGAGACAGTGACACAAAATTAACTTTGCTCACCAGAGAACTTGACAGATCAATTTAAGAAACAGAGGCTAGCAAGAAGAGTCTCACAAAAAATGGGAAGAAAAATAAACTATTCCCAAACAAAAGGAAAGGAGGAAGCCCCAGAAAGAATGATAAATGAAACAGAGTCAAGCCAACTATCAGATACTGAGTTCAAATAATTGATTATCAGGAGGCTCGAGAAGCTCGAGAAGCTCGATGAGCTCACCGAAAATTACCAGAAACTACAGAGAAACTATAATGAACTCACTGCAAACTATGTCAACATGAAAAAGGAAATAGAAACTATCCAAAAGGGCCAAGAGGAAATGAAGAATACAATATCTGAACTAAAGAACACAATAGAAGGAATCAAAAGCAGGCTTGATGAAGCAGAAGATTGGATCAGCGAGCTAGAGGACAAGGTAGAATAAAACACCCAAAAAGAGCAAGAACAGAAAAAGAGACTCAGAAAGAATGAAGAGGTATTAAGGGAAATGAAGGACAACATGAAATGTAATAATAATCATATAATAGGAATATCAGAAGGAGAAAAAGAGGAGCAAGGGATAGAAAACCAGTTTGAAAAAGTAATGATGGAAAACTTCCATAATATGATGAGAGAAAAAGTCACACAAATCCAGGAAACACAGAGAGTCCCAATCAAAAGCAACCCAAACAGGCCCACCTTGAGACATATCATTATTAAAATGGCAAAATTCCAAGATAAAGAGAGAATCTTAAAGGCAGTGAAGCTGAAACAGGAAGAAACATAAAAGGGAGCCCCGATAAGGCCAGCAACTGACTACTCAATGGAAACACTCCAAGCCAGAAGAGAATGGGAAGAAATATTCTAAGTAATGATAACCAAAGGCCTGAAACCAAGGCCACTGTACCCAGAAAGGCTCTCAAGATAGATGGCCAAATAAGGACCTTCCCACCAAAAAGAAGTCTAAAAAAATACACCTCCACCAAACCAGGTCTGTAAGAGATGCTGAAGGGACTGATTTAAGTAAAGGATGGGAAAGAGAGAGAGGAACACAGGTACAAAAAAATGACAATGAACAAGTACCTATCAATAATAACCTTAAATGTAAATGGATTAAATGCTCCAATTAAAAGACAAATAATAGCTGAATGGATAAGGAAGCACAATCCACACATATGCTGCCTACAAGAGACTCAACTCAGGACAAAAGACTTACACAGACTGAAAGTGAAGGGCTGGAAACAAGTTTTCCAAGCAAATGGACAGGAAAAAAAGAAGCTGGGGTAGCAATACTCATATCAGACAAAATAGACTTCAAAAAAAGGCCCATAAAGAGAGACCCGGAAGGACACTTCATAATACTCAAGGGAAGAATCCACCAAGAAGACATAAACATTGTAAATATATATGCACCCAACACAGGAGCACCCAAATTATAAAGAAAATCTTGGAGGACTTCAAGAAAGATATTGATAGCAGCACAATTATAGTAGGGGACTTTGACAACCCACTGTCAAAAATGAACAGATCTTCCAAACAAAATATCAGGAAAAATATTGTGGCATTGAACAATACCCTAGAAGAAATGGACTAAACTGATATATATATAGAGGCTTTTACCCCAAAGAAGCTAAATAAACATTCTTTTTGAATGCACATGGAATATTTTCAAAAATAGAGCATATGATAGGACACAAAACAAGCCTCAACAAATACAAGAAAATTGACATCATATCAAGTATTTTCTCTGACCACAAGCAACTGAAATTAGAATCCAACCCAAAGGAAAAAACCCCAAAACACTCAAAATCATGGAGATTGAATAGCATGCTATTTAACAATGAATGGGTGAAGGATGAGATTAGGGAAGATATCAAAGAGTTCCTCGAAAAATATGAAAATGAACTTACAACAATCCAAAATGTATGAGACACAGTGAAGGCAGTCCTGAGAGGGAAGTTCACAGTGATACAAGCCTACCTAAAGATAATAGAAACATTTTAAACAAACAACTTAACCCTATGCCTAAAAGAACTCAAGGAACAACAGGAAAGACAACCCAGAGCAGGTACAAGGAAGGAAATAACCAAGATCAGAGCAGAATTAAATGACATAGAGACTAAAAGCACAATTCTAAGGATCAATGAATCCAGGAGCTGGTTCTTTGAAAAGATACACAAAATTAACAAGCCGTTAAGCAGGCTCATCAAGAAAAAAAGAGAGAGGACCCAAATAAACTCAATCAGAAATGAAAGAGGAGATATTACAACTGATGCCACAGAAATACAAAGGATTATAAGTCACTACTACGAAGAACTGTACGCCAAGAAATATGAAAACCTAGGAGAAATCGACGAATGTTTCAAAAAATATAGTCTTCCAAAACTCAATAAAGAAGAAGCAGAAAGCCTGAACCGACCAATAGCAGCGGGTGAAATTGAAGCAATAATCAAAAAACTTCCAATACACCAAAGGCCTGGACCAGATGGTTTCACAGGAGAATTCTACAAAGCCTTTAAGGAAGAACTAACTCCTATCCTTCACAGACTATTCCAAAAAATACAAAATGATGGAAGACTCCCAAACTCTTTATGAAGCCAGCACCATCCTAATCCCAAAACCAGAAAAAGATATAACAAAAAAAGAAAACCTCAGGCCAATATAACTAATGAACATTGATGCTAAAATCCTCAACAATTATATTAGCAAACCGCATCCAGCAATACATTAAAAAGATCATACAACATGACCAAGTGGGTTTCATCCCAGGGATGCAAGGATGGTACAACATTCGCAAAACAATAAACTTAATACATCACATAAACAAAAGCAAAGACAAAAATCACATGATCATGTCAATAGATGCGAAAACAGCATTTGATAAATACAGCATCCATTTATGATCAAAACACTTAGCAAAGTGGGAATAGAGGGAGCATTCCTCAACATAATAAAGGCCATATATGAGAAACCTACAGCCAACATTATACTCAATGGACAAAAACTAAAATCCTTCCCACTAAGATCAGGAACAAGACAAGGTTGTCCACCATCACCACGTCTATTCAACACAGTACTGGAAGTTTTGGCCATAGCAATCAGACAAGAAAAGGAAATAAAAGGCATCCAAATTGGAAAGGAGGAAACAAAATTGTCATTGTTTGCAGATGACATGATAGTGTACTTAGAAAATCCTACAGACTCGGCCAAAAAACTACTCGACCTAATAATTGTATTTGGCAAAGCAGCAGGATACAAAGTCAATATCCAGAAATCAAAGGCATTTTTGTATACGAACAGTGTAACAGCAGAAACAGAAATCAGGAAAAAATCCCATTTGATATAGCAACACAAAATAAAATACCTGGAAATAAACCTAACCAAGGAGGTAAAACAACTGTACTCAAAGAACTACACAACACTGAGGAAAGAAATCATGGAAGACACAAACAAATGGGAACATATACCATGCTCATGGATTGGAAGAATCAACATCATCAAAATGTCCATACTACCCAAAGCAATTTGTAGATTCAATGCAATCCCTATCAAAGTATCAATGGCATATTTCACAGATAGAGAACAAACACTTCAAAAATTTATATGGAACCATAAATGACCCTGAATATCAGCTGTAATTTTGAGAAGAAGAGCAAAGCAGGAGGGATCACAATTCCTGATATCAAACTGTATTAAAAGGCCACTGTAATCAACACAGCTTTGTACTGGCATGAAAACAGACAGATAGAACAATGGAACAGAATTGAGAGCCCAGAAATAAACCCAAGTCTCTGTGGGCAATTAAACTTTGATAAAGGCGGCAGAAGCATAAAATGGAATAAAAATAGCCTCTTCAACAAATGGTGTTGGGAAATCTGGGTGGCTACATGCAAAAAAAAAAAATGAAACTCAAGCACCAACTTACACCATACACAAAAATAAATTCAAGGTGGATAAAAGACTTAAATGTAAGTCGTGACACCATAAAAGTCCTAGAGGAAAACATCGGTAGGAAAATCTCAGACATTCCACGCAGCAACATCTTCAATGATATGTCCCTTAGAGCAAGGGATATAAAGGAAAGAATAAACAAATGGGACCTTATCAAAATAAAGAGCTTCTGTGTGGCTAAAGAAAACAGTATTAGAATAAAAAGAGAACCAACAGTATGGGAAAACATATGCCAATTATATCTCGGACAAAGGTTTGATCTCCAAAATATATGGAGAACTCATATGACTACCCTCCAGGAAGACAAAAAACCCAATTAAAAAATGAGCAAAAGACATGAACAGACACTTCTCGAAAGAGGACATGCAGTGGGCCCAGAGACATATGAAAAGATGTTAAATGTCATTAGACATCAGAGAGATGCAAATTAAAACCACAATGAGATACCACCTCACACCAGTCAGAATGGCCATCATCAACAAAGCAACAGATAACTGTTGGAGGGATGTGGAGAAAAGGGAACCCTACTGTACTGTTGGTGGGAATGCAGACTGGTGCAGCCACTGTGGAAACAGTATGGAATTTCCTCAGAAAACTAAAATGGAACTGCCTTTTGACCCAGCATTTCCACTGCTTGGATCATACCCCAAGAACCCTGAAACACCAATTGAAAAGAACCTATGTACTCCAATGTTCATAACAGCACAATTTACAGTAGCCAAGTGCTGGAAACAACCTAAGTGCTCATCTACAAATGAGTGGATCAAGAAACTATGGTACATTTACACAACGGAATTTTACGCAGCAGAGGGGAAGAAGGATCTTATACACTTTGCAACAGCATGGATGGAGCTGGAGAGTGTTATGCTAAGTGAAGTAAGCCAGGCGGTTAGGGACAAATACCATACGATCTCACCTTTAACAGGGAACATAATCAACAAAAGCAAAAAGCAAGCAAAACATAACCAGAGACATTGAAATTAAGAACAGTCTAACAATAGACAGGGGAGAGGGGGGAGGGGGCAATGGGGAGAAGGGTTTTCAAGAACCACTATAGAGGACACATGGACAGAATCAAGGGGGAGGAGGGAGGCAGGCAAGGGAGGTGGTATTGGAGCGGCAGTGGGGAGGGACTGGGAGAGGATGCAGACAACAGTAATTGAACACAATAAAGTAAAAAAATAAATAAATCTAAAACCTAAAAAAATATATATATATATATATATGAAGTCAGCTTGAGGGAATTGCAAGAAAAGATGAAACACATCATTTGATTTATAGGACTACCAGAAGGAGAAGAAAAAGAGGAAGGGATAGAAACCCCGTTTGAAAAAAGAATGACAGAAAAATTTATTAACCTGTAGAGGGGAAAAATTACCCAAGTTTGGGAAACATATATTGTTCCAAACAAGATGAAACCAAGGAGGTCTACTTCACAAAACACCACAATTAAAATAACAAGTTTTAAAAACAAAGAGAGAACCTTAAAAGAGGCAAGAGAGAAAAAAGAAGTAACATACAAGGGAGGTCTTATAAGGCTAGCAGCTGATTCCACAACAGAAACACCAGCAACCAGATAGGAATGGCAAGAAATTAACCAAGTAATGCAAAGCAAAAGCCTGCAACCAAGATTAATATACCCAACGAGCCTCTCAATTAAAAAGGAAGGAGAAATACAGAATTTCCCACATAAAAGAAGGCTGAAAGAATATACCTCCATCAAACCAGCACTGCAAGATATGCTAAAGGGACTGCTTTAAGGAGAGGAAGAAAAGCAGTGAGAGATGAGAGAGAGTGCGAGAGATAGGAATACATGTACACAGGTAAAAAATGGCAATGAATAAGTACCTATCAATAATCACTTTAAATATTAATGGAATAAAATATCCAATCAAAAGACATAGCGTCGCTGAATGGTTGAGAAAACATGACTTGTATATACGCTGTATACAAGAGATCCACCTCAGAACAAAAGACTTTCACAGACTGAAAGTGAAGGGTTGGAAAAAAATATTCCCAGCACATGGATAGGAAAAAAACAGCTGGGGTACCAATACTTATATCAGACCAAATATGTTTCAAACAAAGGCCATAAAAAGAGACACTGAAGGACAGTTCATAATTCTTAAGGTAAGAATCCATCAAGAAGACATAAATACTGTAAACATGTATGGACCTAACACAGGATCACACAGATATATAAGAAAAATCTTGGAGGACTTTAAGAAAGATATAGACAGCAACACACTTATAATAGGGGATTTTAATAACCTAGTTTCAACAATGGATAGAACTTCCAAATAAAATATCAGCAAGGGTATTGTGGCATAGAACAATGCCCTAAATCAAATGGACTTAACTGATATATACATAGAACCTTCATCCCCAAAAAGTGAAATACATGTTATTTTCAAATGCACATGGAACATTTTCAAAGATACACCACACGATAGGACACAAAACAAGCCTCAACAAATTCAAGAAAATTGAAATAATATCAAGAATTTTCTAAGACCACAGGGAACTAAAACTAGAAACCAACATCAAGGAAAAAAACTCAAAAACTTTCAAATTCATGGATATTGAATAGGATGCTGTAAAACAATGAATGTGTGAAAAATGGGATCAAGGAAGAAATCAAAAAGTTTCTGGAAACAAATGAAAATGTACTCACAAGGATTCAAAACTTATGGACACAGTGAATGCATTCCTGAGAGGGAAGTTCATAGCAATACAGGTCTACCTAAAAAAGATAGAAACATTTCAAATAAACAACCTAACCCTACATCTACGAGAACTTGAGGAACAACAAAGACATCCCACAGCAAGTAGAAGGAAGGAAATAACCAAGATCAGAGCAGAATTAAACGACATAAAGACTAAAAG
The DNA here is from genome assembly GCA_004026765.1 of Micronycteris hirsuta. Taxonomy (NCBI): domain Eukaryota; kingdom Metazoa; phylum Chordata; class Mammalia; order Chiroptera; family Phyllostomidae; genus Micronycteris; species Micronycteris hirsuta. The sequence continues at coordinate 8,446 of PVJI01032277.1, forward strand.
AACAATTCAAAAGATCAATAAATCCAGGAGCTGCTTTTTTTCGAAGGATAAACAAAGTCGACAAGACTTTAAGCAGACCAATCAAGAAAAAAAAAGTGAGAAAACCCAAATACATAAAATCAGAAATGAAACAGGAGAGATTATAACTGATACCACAGAAATATAATGGATTGTAAGAAATTACTATGAAAAAGTATATGCCGAGAAGTTTGAAAACCTGGGTGAAATGGAGAAAGATCCTGAAAAATTTAATTTCTAAAAACTAAATGAAAGTCTAAACAGACCAATAACAGCTGGTGAAATCAAAGCAGTAATTAAAACAAACAAACAAACAAAAAAAAAACTCCAGGCAAACAAAAGCCCTGGAGCAGTTTCACAGAAGAATTTTACAAAACATTAAAGGAAGAGCTCACCCTTATCCTTCTCAGACTACTCCAAAATCCAAGAGTGGGAAGACTCCCAAATTCTTTTTATGAAGCCAGTATCATCCTTATCCCAAAACAAGATAAAGACACAAGAAAGAAAGAAAATTATAGGCCAATATCACTGGTGAACATAGACATAAATATCCTTAACCGAACACTGACAAACTGCATCCAGCAATGCATTAAAAAGACCATACAACATGATGAAGTGCAATTCATCCCGTGACAAAAATGTCACAGTATTTGCAAATCAATAAATGTAATACATCACATAAACAAAATGGAAGAAGGAAATCACATGATCATATCAATAGATGCAGAAAAAGCATTTGATAAAGTACACCATACATTTATGATAAAAACACTCAGCAATGTGGGAGTGGAGGCAGCATGCTTCAAAATAATACAGGCCATACGCAAGAAACCTACAATCAATGGCATACTTAATGAGCACAAACTAAATGCTTTTCCATTAAGATCAGGAACAAGACTAGTATGTCCACTTTCACTAGTTCTATTCTAACATAGTATTGGAAGCCCTCACTACTATGATCAAACACAAGAAAGAAGTAAAAGGCATCCAAATTAGAAAGAAGGAAGTGAAAATTTCACTGTTTGCAGAGAATATGATGTTGTAAACAGAAAACACTATACAGTCCACTAAAAAACAACTCAACATAATAAGTGAATTTGGCAAACCAGCAGGATACAACATCAATATTCAGAAATAGAAAGCATTTTTATACACCAATAATGAAATAAAAGAATCAGAAATCAGGAAAACATCCCATTTGCTATAGCAACAACAATAATAAAGTATCTAGGAATAAACTTTATCAAGGAGGTAAAAGACCTGTACTAAGAAAACTACACAACACTGAAGAAAGAAATTAAGGAGGACACACACACACAAATGGAAGCATATACAGTGTTCATGGGTTGGAAGAATTAACATCATCAAAATGTCCATACTACCCAAACCAATTCATAGATTCAATACAATCCCTATTAAAATACCAATGACATATTTCACAGATATGAAACAAACATTTCAAAAATTTATACGGAAACATAAATGACCCCAAATAGCCTCAGCGATTTTGAGAAAGAAGAACAAAGTAGGAAGAATCAAAATACCTGATATCAAACTATTTTACAAGGTCATGGTAATCAAAACAGTCTGGTGCTGGCATAAGAACAGACATATAGACCAATGGAACAGAATAGAGAGGTGAGAAACTAACCCACGTCACTTTAACCAATTAATATTCTACAAAGAGGTCACCAGAAAATGGAGTTAAAATAGCCTCTTCAAAAAATGGTGTTGGTAGATCTGGAGAGTTACATGCAAAAAAATGAAATTCGATCACCAATTTACACCATACACAAAAATAAATTTAAAGTGGATGAAAGACTTAAGTAGAAGTCACAACACCATAGAAGTCCTAGAGGAGAAAATAGGGAGAAAAATCTCAAACATCCCACACAGCAACATATTCACCAATATGTCCTCTAGATCAAGGGACATAATGGAAAGAATAAACAAATGAGACCTCATAAAAATAAAAAGCTTCTGTACAGTGAAGGAAAACAACAGAAAAATTAAAAGAGAACCAACCGTATGGGAAAACATATTTACGAATGATATTTCAGTCAAGCACTGATCTCCAAAATATATAAAGAACTCACATGACTCCGCTCCAGGAAGACAAACAACCCAATTAACAAATGTGCAAAGGAACTGTGTGGATACTTCTCCAAGTAGGACATAAAGAGGACCCAGAGACATATGAAAGGATGCTTGGAATCACTAACCATCAGATAAAGCTTATTAAAATCACAATTAGATACCACTTCACACTGATGAGAATGGTCATCATAAACAAAACCAACAACAATTGCTGGTTGTGGAGAAAAGAGAATCCTAGTGCACTGTTGGTGGAAATGCAAACTAGTGAAGCCACTGTGGAAAACAGTGTGGAATTTCCTCAGAAAATGAAAAATGGAACTGCTTTTTTACCCAACAATTCCACTGATGGGATTATACCCTAAGAATCCTGAAACACTGATTCAAAAGAACCAATGTACCCCAGAGTTCTCAGAAGCACAATTTACAATAGCTAAGTACTGGAAGCTACCTAAGTTCCCATATATAAATGAGTGAATACAAAAACTGGTACATTTGCACAGCAGAATTCTATGCAGGAGAAAAAAAGAAGGAACTCCAAGCTTTTGCATCAGCATGGATGGAAGTGAGAATATTATGCTAAGTGAAAAAAGACAGACAGTGAAAGACAAATACCATATAATCTCCCCATAAGTGGAACCTAATCACCAAAACAAACAAGCAAGCAAAATAGTACCAGAGATATTTATTTTTATTTTTTAAATTGTTTTATTGTTGTTCAAGTACAGTGGTCTGTATTTACCCCTCATCACTCCTCCTGAACCTCCCTCACCTGATTCTATCCCTGCCTTCTTTTTGTCCCTGAGTCCTTTACAGTTGTTCCTAAAAACCCTTCCCACCTTTCCTCCCATTATCCCCTAGCACCTCCCCTCTGGTTACTGTCAGATTGCTCTTAATTTCAATGTCTCTGGTTATATTTTGCTTGCTGGTTTGTTTGTTTTGATTAGGTTTCACTTAAAGGTGAGATCATGTGGTATTTGTCTTTTACTGCCTGGCTTATTTCACTTAGCATAATGCTCTCCAGTTCCATCCATGCTGTCATAAAGGGTAGAAGCTCCTTCTTTCTTTCTGATACATAGTATTCCATGTGTATATGCACCATTGTTTTTTGATCCATTCATTTACTTATGGGCACTCAGGTTGCTTCCAGCACTTGGCTATCATAAATTGTGCTGCTATGAACACTGAGATACATACATTCTTATGAATTGGTGTTTCAAAGAACCAGAGACATTTAAATAAAGAACAAACTGACAGTAACCAGAAGGGAGGGGTGAGGAGGACAAGGGAAAAAAGGGAAAGGGTTGTCAAGTAACATGTATAAAGGACCCATGGACAAAGACAATGGGTGGGGAAGTTGTGAATGTGGGAGGTGGGGCTTGAGTAGGGCATAAGAGAATAAAGGGGGAAAAATGGGGACAACTGTAGTTGAACGACAATAAAAAATTATTGTCCAATTATGTGTTTTCTTTTACTTGCCTTCCAAATTGCTGATGCACCCTCTGCTTCATATAATTTGCTGTTTATTCCATTTATTGTAGTTTCCTTTCAGTTATTGTATTCCTATTTCTGAATGATTTCTAAACGATGGTTTTTATATCCATTTTTATTTTTTTAACTATATTTTATTGATTATGCTGTTACAGTTGCCCCATTTCCCCCCTTCTTTCCCCCCTCCCCCTTACCCCCCTTTCCCCTCCCTTTAGTTTTGTCCATAGGTCATACACATAAGTCCTTCTGCTCCTGTACTTCCTATACTATTCTAACCTCCCCTTGTCTGTTGTCTACCTCCCATTTATGCT